>VDFB02010138.1:0-18838 GCA_007258455.2 Sequoia sempervirens
CATGCATAGATGGAGCACATTGATGTTTAGTATCGTGAAGCATGGGAGGGTCATGCTTGGAAAGGTTAACACTTTGGAGAATGTTGCAGATCTATTGATGAAGCTGTGAGCATGGAGAAGTTTATGTAGTGTTCAGCCCTTAGTAGATAGTTGACAATGTTGGTGTTCCCTTTTGGTCTTGCAAGGCTTACAACAAGTGGGAGAATGTTTGTAAAGGTGTGTCATACATCTTGCAATCTTAATGATTATTTATTCTTTGTGAGCCCTTATTGAAAAGGGTATCCCAATATGATTGCGATGTCTTGCCGTGTGTATGCATTGGTATGATGTGTGTAAGAGAATCCCTTGTCATGTAAGATGTGTACGTTCATCTATGACAATGTAAGAGTTTGTAAGAGATGTAAGAGCATCTATGATGCACACAAGAGCATATAAGAGGGAGGTTATGTTGTTGATTTGACTTGCTGATCAACTTATGACATGTAAGCATGATACATCATAAGCATCTTTGAATGGAGATGATAGAGCCAAAATGGAATGCCCAAGTTGGGGAGGTGGTAATGACACCTTTTGACAAATTATGACATATATAAGAGAATATGCTAAATATAGTTAGAAGACCCATCTTGGAATGGGGTTTTGGATTTCATCTTGGGGATTTGGGCACCATACCTCATAGTGGTTTTGCTCATTGTTTCCCATATACCATTTAATGGTTTCCTATTTTTGCTTTGATTTCAGTGCTTGAGATGGAGATTATGTAGTATTTGCAAGTACTATTATGCTGCTGAAAGCTCTCAAAAGGGTTAATTTGCAACTTGCTGAAAATGCTGAAAAATGTGCCTAAAACAATGAATTTACTTGGCCTGTGCATGCCCTAGTGTGCAAATATGCTCACACATGACTTCAAATGCATTTTTTGTTTCACTTTTTGTTTTTGCAGATTTCCCAGTGATTTCTTTATGCCCTCATGACTGTAAATTGTGACTGTTTAGTGTAAATTGTGATTGTTTAATGTAAATCATGATTGTTTTTGTAGACTTCCCTTGATATGTTTTGGTTTTACAGACTCTTGTGATTGTATATATGTTTTACAGACTCTTGCAGACTTCCTTTGATAGATACCTCATGTATTTTGCATAAAATTTATGTTTTGAAAGGAATTTAATTATTTATTTAAGTTGCTGGGATTTGCTGAGTTGAAAATTTTGGGTCTGCCAAGTTCAAGTCGAGTTTGAGTTTGTGAACAATGACATAAATCATTAAACACCATGAGAATAACCAGATTTGAAGCCTTAATGTAGTCCTTTGCATTTATTCATTTGATTATTTGTCACTGGCAACCAATGTCCACTAAACAAACTAGCTCAGATCTAAACAAATTGGTTATATATTTATTCATTCAGCACAATATCTGACCAATAAATATTGCCTATCATATACCCATGATTTTGAGTATGCATTGCATCAGTCTTAAAAGATACTATAATTTTGAAAAACCCATTTTGGCCCATTCTCTAGAGTTCAATTATTTACCTAAACTAAACAAGTAATGAAAGATTATCTTGCAGACCCATTTTCATTGACTTCCTACTTGTACTGTTTAATATATTTTCTCAAAAATCTAAGAATTGCACTAGATCTAAGGAAAACCTGAAATCTCAAAGAGAATATATGTATGACATCCCTCACTAACACCCAATCTTCTCAGGAAAAAAACAAAAAAAGATTTGGTGAAAAATGTGATACAATTTGCCACAATTGGTGCCTTGATCCATTGGAGTAAACACTCAATTATAAGTAGTTACAAGAGAAATGCAAGACTCCCCATAAAAGAGATGTTCATAATCAAGAAATTACACAAATTGAACAGTACATGAGTGGAAGAATATAAACATGGCCATGAATATTACTTTCATATTCATTTAAATAATGTTTGATGACAAAGGAGTGCTTCTTGCCCAACAATTTTTTAACTCGACTGAAGCACTACTATTCAGTATCTAATTCGTTTAGCATAGGATGATCACAAGGACTCTACAAATCTGTTTGGGATAGATTTGAAGAACATATCCCAGCCTAATACCCTTGGACCTATCTTATATGATTAAGAAAATGACCGGGAGCAATGATATCTCTAAGCTCTTGTTCTCTCTAGTTTCTATCATTTAGTAGTAATACCCTCTGGAACTTGGGATTTTGAAGACATGCTGACATGAATGAGCAATGCACATAACTACTAAAACACACTAAGATGAATCAACACATCAAAGGACTCAAAGCATATCAGTCAACATGTGGCATCATCTATAACTGAATGAGAGATCCATGGACATGTGGCAGCATCTAGTAGGATCCTTTCCAAAATGTTTTATCAGAATGATGAACTCAACAGGTACATTCTCAATGAATGAAAACCCCTTTGGCTGGAAATAGAAATCTACAATCAGTTGAGAGAACTATTGAGTATTGACAAATGGCAGTAGGTTGATAATAGAAGACCTCAGGCTCCTCTCCAAATATTTGGGCATGAAACATCATAAATAATGGTTGCATTTGTGGAAGAAATACACACATAATTCCTGTTTTGTTCTGGAAATATTGCTTCAAAGCATTTGAGAAATGATCAGGACATTACGGAGTATTTCTATCTTTTGCCTGTTTCTCATTTTGTCATGTTTTAACATTGTCATGTATGCATCCATTGTCTATATGTTGATTCTTCTTTTACTTTTCTTTTTGTGATAACTTCATAAAACAAGGCATGGGCTCCTCATGTCTTTTGCTATGATAAAAGTTCCTTCCTTTCTACAATAATAGCTATTTGTTTTTTTATTGTGTATGCATTGTCTTCTTTCAAAATACAACCTTATGCAAAGAGTTGGATTTGTTGCAAAGACAAATGAATAACTTTTGGAACCTTTGAAATAGATGGCACCATTAAATATAAGAATCATTTTTATTTTGGGCAAGCACTATGTGTGTTGGGCCTAAAATGGGTCTCTATAACATGATGATCCTCTAGTACAAAAAAATGGAAGTCCATTTTAGATCCAACACGGTTCAAGAGTGTCGGTCCAGAAAGTGGTCCAGGGCTGTCAGAAAGCACTTTTGTAAGAAGGGATGCCACTAGGCGGTAACCAAGAGTCATGAAGATTATAATGCCATTAGGTGGCAAGGGTGGGCTATAGGCAACAACAATGTAGAAGATAAGGTAGTCAGCAATACTATGCAATTTAGTACATGAACCACACAGCATTCACAATATAAATGAAAGTAACAAAAAACAAAGATTAGGGCTAGGGATACTCAGCTTTAGTCAACTTTTTGGTGCATTAATCTAAATCCTGGCTCACACCACTTGATGAGAGATGGTTATAGGTGAAGTAAAGATGGATAAAAGAAGACCTAAGTAGAACACAGTTGGGGACTTTGAAGACTTGGTAAACTTTGTTGACACAACTCTTGTTCTTGAAATGTTCAAGACCTTATATTGACTTGTCTTCCTCAATGTAAGCTTCCTCTCTTCTCAAGGCAAATGTAATTGCATGAGTAGAGCAAATGATATGTATTATTGTCATTGAGAAATGACAAAGGGAAACCTATAAATATGGATTAGAACCCTTAAGTTGAATATCAAACAATCATGCTCTAGAGCATCGTCATCTAGGTTGATAACATTGACTACATATGGACCAAAAGCAAAAGGAGGTTTAGAGGAAGCATTAGGCAATCGGAAGGATAGCTGATGACACATTTTTCACCAAGTATCAAAAGCTGCTCGCCCCAATCCTGGCGTAAGTGTGAACATATGCTTAGGGAGATTAATGTGCTGACAAGTCTTGGATGAGGAAAGCATTAATAAAGCAAAAATAAGGTGTATACACAATGTGGTCCTTCGCTTTATAAAACATTCATGTATCACTTAGAGATCATCTTAGCATCAATTAATAGTAGAAAATTGTATGGGTAAAATCTGTGTACATCTATGCTATCGGGTCCTTCATATTTGACCCGGGTATGCATGTGGGTTTGGTACGGGTCTTGGTACATTGTGGGTTTGTCCTCGGGTGTACCTAGGATACGGCCTAGGTGCCTGGGTAGTTCCTTGGGCCTACCCGGGGCATACCCAGCAGGAGCCTGTTGATGCGTGTTTTGTGACCCACACAACACGTTTTTAGAATAAGGTGTCCAAAGACGCTCTATTCTCTCTTGAAAAACTGCCTTATACACTAAGATTGCACAGAAGATCATATGACAATTCCAATGTTTAGGGTGGTCAAATCTTGACAATGGAATCAGCTCAATGGACGTTGTGAATTGCTGGTTATCACAAGGGGACTTACGCTTGACAAACTACTTAAGGTCAACGCTCTATTTTTTTTTTGGATTTTCTGCTTTGATGATCATAAAAAAAGAGGAAAAGGATAGGGTTAAAGGAGTTCTACACTACTTCTACGAAATCAAGAGACAATAAAGACTGAGTGAAACTAATAACAAGACTTTGTTTTGCCACGCAAAAAAAAGGTAACACATCAACTACACAAAGCAAGTGCAATCTTCAAAGGTTTGTGCTTAAGATTATATTTTGAACAATACCATCAATTGAACAATATCATTCCAAATACACATTAAGGCATCCACATCATGAGTTCAGATTAGCTTTTCACTTTGAATGAAAATCATTCATCCAAAGAAAGCATGAACAAATAGTTTCACCAAATCTTTATGATCAATCTATCATTCATTCAACTACTTCTATTGAATCTATGTGGAAAGAGAATATGCAACCATGCAACCACTTGATAACAAAGGAATTCAAAGAAAATCATGCAACTTGAGCTTTATTATCATAAGTAGCCATTAGCAACAATTCCATAGAACTCTCTTCCAATTATTCGAATCTCTAATCTCTCTTATTCTAGCTCTCTAATCTCTTCTAATATCTAATGATCTAATGATTTCTAATGATTCTAATGAAAATGAGAGAATGGGAGGGGGGTTTATATAGAGTTTTTGAGATACAATGAATGGCCAAGATTACATCAGAATCAACGACAGAGATTAAAAGATAAAACCCTAATTAGGGTTTTCCAGAATACAATTAGTGAACTGCCAGTGAAGTGCCGTGAAGAGCTAGTCCTTTGAGTGTGCATCCTTATCCTGTTGGGAAGCATTGTATCGAATGAATCTGGAGACTATGGTGCTAACCTCCTCGATTGTGACAAGTGGCAGCACGCTAACCTTGTATTCTAACAGTTCCAGATCGTTTGCACAATCCACAAAGGCGATTTCCCATTTTGATTCCTGCTTCTGAAAGGCATGCCATACAGACAAGAAATTGGCTGCCTTAGTCAAATTCTGTTTGAGGATAGGTCCAGTGGTGACAAGGAACTTCTCTTGGATTTTATTCTTCAAATTTTCCTACTGCAGGTGATTCTCTCTGACAACATCCCTCTCTAATGCATCAGCAACTATTTGTAGGACCTTGTTTTGAATTTCCTTTGCTTGCTCTTCAATTCGAATAGAATCTGCCTTCACTTTCTCCAAGACATCATTCTTTGTGATTAGTGCTAGGTACCAGCCATTAAAGTCATATGTTGCACTTGCTGCAATAACTTTCCCTTCAATCAATTCCTGTTTCGGAACTCCTTTCAATACCCTGAAGCATGGAATGATTCTATCTTGAATATCCTGGGCATTCTCCCATGTTTCTGCCAAACTCAAAATTCTTGAAAGTAGGAAAGATGATTGATCATATGCCAGCATTAATCTTTCTGCAAATACTGCCGCTTCATCACTTCTGTCATTTATCCATTCTTTGCTCTCTCTGGCTGAAGTGATTTCTTCCTCAAGAGTCTATTGCGAAGTATTCATTAGTGGAAGTCTTGTTGAGTTGGCCTGACCAAGAGGTTTAGTCAGGTGCTGAATGTATTTCTTCAGACGCTCCACTTCCTTCTTGCAATCCTTTCCTTTTGCTACTTCTTTTTCCAGCTTTACCTTGATTGTAGCAACTGAATTATCTAGATCCTCCACCTCTTGCCTCTTTGTTGTTGGGTCCAAATTGACAGTGGTAATTGCATAATCTTGAGGAGTAATTTCCTCCCTTGTCTTGTCAACTGTTGGCACAACAATCTGTACTGTACGCTGACCTGCTTCATCTTTTTGAATGGTGGAAAGTATCTTGGCTGGTTTCTTCACAGGGGCTGTGTCTAGTCTGGCCAAGAAATCAGCCATGTCATCTTCTTCTGGCATGTCTACTTGTTCAACTGTTTTTAAACTTTCCTTCAGCCAATCTGGAATGGTAGGTTGCTCTACAACTTCTTCTTCTTCTTGAATTTCCTGTACACAAGGAGCACTCTGAATTCCCTTGAGGGCGGAAATCATTCCCTCTTGGAATTCGCCATCCACAATATTAACTTCATCATCTGATTGGAGAATCTCAGTGTCCGTAGGAGATGGTGGTTGATCTTCTTCTAGCTGGATGGGAAGGGGAGAAGGAATTCTTATATCTGCCAGAGATTCATCAATATCCATTATGTCATTAATATTTGCAGATGCAGTTGAGTGGGGTGGCTTAGCCTTCTGCTTCTTCTGAATAGGCTCTTCAACCACAGCCTTGTCCTTGGACTTCCTTTTCCTTGAACCAACGTTTTCAACTGGCTCACTTCCTTGGGATACTCCAGCGTTTGAGGAATAAGACTTTGCCTTGCCCATCAAATCATATGTCAGCTCTACATTGTTCCGCCGCAAATCCTAAATTTGTTGGTCTACCCACCACTGAGAGTATTGGACAATAGGCCTCATGAAGGTGTCCAAATCTGCAAGCTTTGGCTCAGACCATCTTATAGGAAGCAAGGGTCTACTTTCATCAAAGCCTGGCTAAGTGAACTCACCATCATCTTCAATTTGATCCGGTATCCTAAAGAGCTCGGTTGTCCTTATCAAGCTAACTGGTAGTCGAAACCACATTCTCTTTCTGATTTCGAACTCATCAGCAGCATTGGCCCAATAATCTTCTAGCTCGACTTTGTGCTTATATTTCCTTCCTTCTACGGATCCTATATGGTGATGAGGATCGAAATTATCTCGAGACTGATATGAATTGAAGGGATACTTTTCTATTTCCAGTTTGGCATTTTCTGTTGCTTGTGCTGATGGGCACGATTCTTCCATATTGCCAATGAAAAGTGGGAATGTGACTGACGCCTTACCCTTTTCTCTTTGGAAGTTCTGATATGTTTCCAATTGTCTGAGAACCTCCAACAATACCATTCTGTTAGTGGGAAAAAATGGAAGTCTAAAAGGACGTCCCGTAAAACCCTGGATCCGGATGTATGTGAATCTAGGAAACTAGATATACCAGGATCCATATCTGCTGATGAGGCTTTTGGATTCACGAGATAATCTCTGATGTGCTCCTCCTTGCAGTATTCTTGTTATATATATGAGAAATGCATCGTGAGCTCTTCTAAAATGTGCCTTTTCTGACAGTTGCAGTTGAGGTTAGCAGTTATATACTTTGAGTTTATTTTCTCCATTACCTACCGGACCTCGGCATATCAATCCAACATATCTATAAGCTCTTGCCAACATGTAAACAATATATGAGCTCATGTGGAAGGACTTGGTGCTCTCTAAATTGATTAGCTGTTCGTGGATATTATTGCTAATCATTCTTGCCCAATTGAACATTCTAACTCCAGAAACAATTTCATCTATGAAGAAATGCATCCACGTTTGAAATAATGCACCTTGGGGGCTGCCCATTATTCTATTCAGTAGCAAAATTATATCACCATAATCCTCCTTAAAATCTGTCCGGCGCAAAGTCTTTGGCATCTTCTTAATTGGCCTTGGTTTCAGCAACCATGACTTGTTAAAATTAGCTGTGCATTGCTCACTTCTTTCTTCAAAAATTCTCCTTGTGTCTTCTTTGGTTTTATATGAAGACTTGTGGTGGCTAGGAATGCCAAAGGCTTCTTGAATGGCGTGCTCTCCAAGATGTGCTAAGACTCTCCCATCAGGAGAAACAATTTGCCTTTCCTCTGGATTATAATGTCTTGCGCATTCCACCATTAATTCAGGGCACTCAACAGTCGGAGGAAATCCAGCTGCCTGGACAATTCCATTTCGTACCATCCGGCGAGCTATGGCTGTAGGCATGAGTCCATTTAGTCCCATCATTCTTTTTCTGAATTCTTCAAAATCTACATGTCCCATGTCAGTATCTTTGATATTCTTCCATTTTGAATTGACTTTGGATTCCAGCTGCGGTCCTTTACTCGCAAGCTTCATTTGTTTCTTCTTTGAAGATTCGCCTTGTGTAGTCATCCACCTACAGGAAGTAAAATATATATTAATTTAAATAATTTAATTCGAATTTCCTCTCTCCTGAGAATATTAATTTTCAGCTTGTCAAAATCAGATTTCACAAAAAGTAAGCTGAAAAAATAAAAGGACTGAATAAATTTTGCAAGAGTGCATAAAATCAGAAGTAATAATGAATTCTAGTAATCTCCATTTTGAATTCTTGAAAATTTTACTCTTTTGATGGCAATTCAGCTGCGAAGAATTCTGACTTTACTTTCGAAAATCAAGCCAATCGTTCAGAAATTTCACTCTTCAATTCCAAATTCTCTCCTAAAAATGACTTCTCTTCTAAATTGCTTCTCAAGAAAAATTAAATTTGCTGAAAGATATGGTGAAAATGACTTGTTGAATCCCCTTTTAAGGTTGAGAAATTGATTTCTTTTAGCAATTTCATTTTTCTTCTCTTGAGTTCTCCTCTTCAACAAAGTAAGTTTCCAAACTTATGTCTCTTTTCTTGAGTTCAGACTCTTCAGGATAAACTTGGAAAATAATAAAAGATTTTCATGAATTTTCAATTTTATTTTCCAAACTTTTAATTTTCTCCAAAAAAATAAAATATTTAACTCACCTTATGGCTAATTGTTTGATTTTCTCTTTACTTTAACTTTTTCAATTTAGCCATGGTGAAAATTATTCATCAATTTCAATGTTGGATGAAGATTTTTATTTTCTCTCTCCTGAAGTCTAACTTCATGTCGATTTTTTAATTCTCTCTTGATGTCGAGGTGAATTTTGTGTCGAATCCTTCATTTCAAGGCGAATTTCATACTTTCTTTGCCATTTTCATCTTGGCATGGGCATATTTTATGTTGAACTCTCCATTTCTATCTCCTGAAATTGGACTTCTCATTGATTTGCCATACTCTCTCTCTACTCATGGCGAACTTCATGAAGTATTTTCTATGATAGACTTTCTTTCTTTCTTGAAGTATTTTCTATGGTAGACTTTCTTTCTTTCTTGTTGCTTTCACCTTTCTCTCTCTAGGCGGACTTCTTAGAGAGTTATTTCCAAGTCAGACTTGGCAAACCTTTATCCATTTTCATTCAAGATCTAGGTGGACTTGCTAGATAATTTCCCAATTGCTATCTTTTCATGGCGGACTTTCAAGGCTTCTTGCCATTCGTTTTTCCATCTTATCTGCTCTTCACATTGCCTTCTTAGTATGGCAGACCTCTTCAATGGTTTTCCATTTCTTTTTGCAAAGCTTTTGGACTAAATAATAGCTTCTCCATTTCTAAGTCGGACTTTAGGATGGATTTCCAAGCATCCCTTTGGCATAGGCGGACTTGAGTGAGGACTTCCCAATAGCTTTTCCAAAGCAAAGCGGACTTTCCAAGGAGTTCTCCATGCACATCATCAAGCTGGCGGACTTGCTTTATTCTTTTCCACTTTTCCCTTATGTGTTGGCGGACTTCAAAGACTTTATGCCAAGGAGAGGGCGGACTTTCTTAACCTTTTTCCAAGCTCTTTAAGGTGGGCAGACTACCCTCTTGTCTTTTCATCTCCTTCATTCATGTGTTGGCGGACTTACTCAAGGATTTTCCAAACACTTTATCAAGTTGGCGGACTTCCCAAGACTTCTTCCAATTGAATTTCCAAGCTGGCGGATTTCATAGAGGACTTTCCACATGATTTTCATTCACCTCTCCAGCTGGGCGGACTTTATGAAGCATTTTCCAAATATCTCTTGGCATGGGCGGACTTTCTCATGGTCTTGCCATTTCATTTTCCATGCCCTCATGAAGTTGGGTGGACTTTCACAAGGTTTTGCCATTTTCTTTCTCAAGAGGTCGGACTTTCTAGAGGCCTTTCCACTTGCCATTCTACCTGCAGGGTGGACTTTCAAGCCACTTTGCCATTCATTCAAGAGCTGGGTGGACTTTCAGCCTCTTTTCCATGTCTTCATGAACTCAACTCTCCATACTTAGGCGATTTCCACCATTTCACCATGAATTTCATGCTGGTTGCACCATATTTTCTGATTTTTCATTGACTTTTCCAGATTTTCCACTAATTTTTCCAGATTTTCCATTGGTTTTTTGGGGCTTCTGACTAGTTTTTTGAAATCCGGGCACTTTCTAAAGATAGGAACCCTACCAAAAATAGAAACTTTTCCAAAAATAGTAACTTTCCAAAAATAGCCCCTAAAAAATAGGAAGTCCAACATGGGCCAAAAATGCCAAAAATGAAGTCCCTAAAAAATAGGAGGGCATGGAGGGTCAATCCCCAAAAAGTAGGAGATGTCAGAATTGGATGAAACGATAGTCAATCTTCATCCTTCGGGCCTTTTGAGTCCGTCTGAAGTGTTTAGGCACTGATTCTGGCTCAAAATCTCAACTTGGCTCTAGATGATGGCTTAAAAACTCTATCTCGAAAACCCCAGAGCAAAAAGAACCACAGAATTGAAGCTCAAGGAAAAACCTAATAGGCAAACCAAGGAGGGTCCCCATTTACAATGGGGCGGTGTGTGAATTAGGTCACAACAGAGCCCTATAGTCTAAGAATATATAAATGACTTTCCTGAGATGTAAATACATGTTTCTTTTCCACAAGACTTTTTACAGAAATAATATATATACTAATAATAAATAATATATGTTCAAAATTATAAATTATATAAATGACTTTCCTGAGCTGTAAATACATGTTTTTGTCTAGTATTATTTGCGATAATTTAATGCTGGTGTCATTTACAGTCTTTAATGATTCTTCTGTCCCATGATGCTTCTTGTCCATATTGTTGTTCTACTTCCTTCTTGTGTGTAACTATGCTGAATATGAATCCTCCCTCTTTTAAAAAATGGAGCAAATCTACAATGAGAATTCCTGGCAAATGCTTACCTCAGAATTAGATTTTGGCATCTTGGACCTGTTTAGCTGCTGCCCAAGGAGGATACCTTGATAGATGTTTTTCCCTTGACATTTTAAACAAACTGTCAAAAGATGCTTGCCCTTCTCAAGCATGGTAAATGGAATATGAAAATGATAAGAGTAGAACATATATATAATAATTAGCATTATTTAAATGACTTTTTACAAAAACATGTCTTTACAACTTAGGAAAGTCATTTATATATTATTAGGTTACATGAGTATCATTGTTCTTATAATTTATAATTTTGAATATATATGAATGGGTTAAATTCAGGGTTTTTAGCTTAGCCCGGACCAAAATGGAGGCCACAAACAAGGGGCCTCCTCCCCAACATGAATGCAAGAGCAGCCCACTCCCGTGAGCACGGTAGCCCAGCAGGGGCACAAAGCTCGTGAGCACACCAACCCAGCGAGGGAATTAGCCTCAGGGATGAATGCCAACAACAACCTCACCATTGTGGATCAAGCCTATGAGCACATTAGATTAGCGAAGGCATAGTGCTTGCGATCACAATAGCCCAGCAGAGACTTGAACCCTGGTGGCCACAACAACAATGCCACCACTTAACCATCGCACTATGGGATGAACCCTCAAAATTTTGAACATATATTATTATATATAATATATATTAGAGAAGCAGTAATTTGCAAAAAATCCCGGTTAATCCCGATTTTTAAAAAATCTGCAGGCTGGACGATTGTTTCCCCGATTGCAAAATTGCCAAAAAAACGTGTTTTACCTTCAAAAATATGCAAATAAAATCAGGCTGATTTTTGTGCGGAAAAAAACCATGAGACCATAGCTTGTTGCTTACTATTATGCTTTGATAGATTTTTTCCAAGCATCCATAGCTTGTTCAAAAGCACTTGTTTTATGCTTTTAGCCATAACAGCAAGGCATTGAACTGTTTGATAAAATGCTTTGGTACACATGTATGAAAAATGTGGTAGCATAGACAAGGTAGTGAACTATTTGAAAAAATGAGTCAAAGAAATGTGGTCTCATGGTGATGGAATGCCATGGCAAACAAATTGCTATGGATTGTCATGGCATTCCATCACCATGAGACCACATTTCTATGAGGCAATTTTCCAACCAATTCATTGCCTTGTCTATGCTTTTTCTTACTATTATGCTTTGATAGATTTTTTCCAAGCATCCATAGCTTGTTTGAAATCACTTGTTTTAGGATTTTAGCCATAGCAGCAAGGCAGTGAACTGTTAATGTATGAGCTATTTAATTTAAAATAAATTTGCTGCAAATATAAATTAAAAAACTCACAAATATTATTTAACCACACACAAAGAAATGACAACATTGTTAGTTTTATGATTAGTTAATAAAAGCAGATTTTAATTCAAAAATCAGACACATAACATAGAATATACCCTGGGAAATCCTCCTCTTGAGGGAGAAAAACCCAGCAACAATATATCACTTATATATTGAATGATAATAAAAAATCTCCTTTACAATGAGGCCAATAATGAGGCCAAGAATAGCACCACAATCTGATGCAGACACAGAGCTAATATAATGCTTCTTGCTGATGTCAAACTCAGCCTTCTACAATGCTATGATCGATCTGCCCTTGAAGTAAATAATGAGGCCAAGAATAGCACCAAAATCTGATGAAAACACAGAGCTAATATAATGCTTCTTGCTGATGTCAAACTCAGCCTTCTACAATGCTATGATCGATCTGCCCTTGAAGTAAATCACACTTTGATCTGCCTTCTTCAATATATTGAACTGTATGAATGAACTTCTTCTTCTTATTCACACTTGTGAATATCGAACCATGATGAACAACCATGATGATACAAAGAATAACCATCGAACATATATACACAAGGGAAGGAGAGGACGTGACTCTTCAAGGCTTCTTGTCGGCCTTCACCAAAGATCACATCTCCACAAAACATCAAGTCGGCCTCAAGTAAGTCGCACCTCTTCATAAATTCGTGACTTCAAGATGTCGGCCACTTTTAGCAATAATTAAATATTAATTAATGTTTCATAATGAAGCGCCTCTTCATTAATTGATGTCTATGCAATTTAAATAGCCGTTAGGCTACCATTTAAATTGCCCTTCATTGATTGGACTGGGCTGGAAGTAGAAGCCCAATGGTGCCTTTAACATCAACAAACACAATTTCAAGCCTTGGTTGCAGTGTGCAACTGGCAAATTTCTGTATTATTAAATGGGGAAAATCAAGCTATTACACTCCAATCAAAGGTAAAGGCTGTAACAAGCCATATGAAACCCTTGACAAACATCTACAATCTGATTTGCAGCAGCAAATCAAAGTGTGGAATCAATCTCTCTCCAGCACTTGTAGCTTCAAAACCTCTTTCACAATCAATGTCTTCAATCTGCACAACCTGTGTTGATTTTTCTTCTGTCAACACTCTCAAATCTGTCAATCCAACAATGGAATCACCATCTAGAGGTATGCAACGTCCTTCTTCTCTTCCTGTGTTTTTCCTCTTTGAAAAACTATCTTCAAAATGAAAGAAAATCCATTTTTATCTCTCCATGCTTTCTTGGAATGTAATTTCAAATGCATTTCATTGTCATTTTGCTTTCATTCCAAACACCTCAGGAAAATCAACGCCCCCACCTCCAAGAAGGGTAAATAAAATGCAATTTAATATTCAAGCCTAAATAAAATATGTATTTTAATCCTCCAAACTTAGACAAAATACATTATGGGCTTTAAATGGCTTTCATGCTTTCTCAAATAAAGCAAAAAAGCAAATTCCTCAACTTGGGAGCCCACCTCCTGGGTTCCTATTTTTTAGGAGTTGAGAGAATTCAAAATAGGAGTTACAAATGGTCTTAATGGCTCCCAAAAACCAACGCCTTTAATTGCTTTTTTTGCTTTTTTTCAGTTTTAAAAACATATTCTCCATGATTCCCTTTCACCAATTTGACCCAAATTGAAATCAAACTCAAATTCAAATTTTCCCACATCACAAAATATTCAATTTCACAACAAAATATGAATTTAAATCATCAAACATGAAATCCAAGACATCAAAATTGCAAAATTCAAAAATAACACCTTCAAGTTGACATAGGATTGCACTGAGCCATGGATGCTCTTGCATCAACTGTTTGATAAAATGCTTTGGTAGACATGTATGAAAAATGTGGTAGCATAGACAAGGCAATGAACTTTTGAAAAGAATGCCTCAAAGAAATGTGGTCTCATGGTGATGGAATGCCATGACAAGCAAATTGCTATAGATTGTCTTGCCATTCCATCACCATGAGACCACATTTCTTTGAGGCATTTTTCAACCAGTTCACTACCTTGTCTATGCTATTGCTTACTATTATGCTTTGATAGATTTTTTCCAGGCACCCGTAGCTTGTTCGAAAGCACTTGTTTTAGGCTTTTAGCCATAGTAGCAAGATAGTGAGTTGTTTGATAAAATGCTTTGGTAGACGTGTATGAAAAATGTGGTAGCATAGACAAGGTAGTAAATTGTTTGAAAAAATGCCTCAAAGAAATGTGGTCTCATGGTGATGGAATGCCATGACAATCCATAGCAATTTGCTTGTCATGGCATTCCATCACCATGAGACCACATTTCTTTGAGGCATTTTTTCAAATAGTTCACTGCCTTGTCTATGCTATTGCTTACTATTACGCTTTGATAGATTTTTTCCAATCATCCATAGCTTGTTCAAAAGCACTTGTTTAGACTTTTAGCCATAGCAGCAAGGTAGTGAATTGTTTGATAATATGCTTGGTAGACATGTATGAAAAATGTGGTAGCATAGACAAGGCAGTGAACTGTTTGAAAAAATGCCTCAAAGAAATGTGGTCTCATGGTGATGGAATGCGTGACAAGCCGCGTGAGACCACATTCTTTGAGGCATTTTTGAGCCGATTCATTACACTGTCTACTGTCTACTATTATGCTTTGATAGATTTTAATATTTTCCAAACATCCATAGCAATAATTTGAAAGCACTTGTTTTAGGCTTTTAGGCATAGCAATAAGGGGGAAATGAATTGTTTGATAAAATGCTTTGGTAGACATGTATGAAAAATGTGGTAGCATAGACAAGGCAGTGAACTGTTTGAAAAAATGCCTCAAAGAAACGTGGTCTCATGGTGATGGAAGGCCATGACAATCCATAACAATTTGCTTGTCATGGCATTCCATCACCATGATGGCATTCCATCAACATGAGACCAAATTTCTTTGAGGCATTTTTTTCAAACAGTTCATTGCCTTGTCTATGCTATTGCTTACTATTATGCTTTGATAGATTTCTTCCAAGCATCCATAGCTTGTTCGAAAGCACCTGTTTTAGGCTTTTAGCCATAGCAGCAATGAAATGAACTGTTTGATAAAATGCTTTGGTAGACATGTATGAAAAATGTGGTAGCCTAGACAAGGCAGCGAACTGTTTGTAAAAATGCCTCAAAGAAATGTGTTCTCATGGTGATGGAATGCCATGACAATCCATCACCATGAGACCACATTTCTTTAGAGCGACCCCTCAAATGATTCACTACCATCTATAACTGTCAATAACATTCATCTGTAATTTTTGAGGCATTTTCAAAAGGAGTTCATTACCTTATCTATGCTACCACATTTTTCATGCATGTCTACAAAGCATTTTAATTTTTTATCAAAATGATTCACTGCCTTGCTGCTATAATAAAAACAAAAGTGTAATTAACTATGGATGCTGAAAAAATCTATCATATAATAACAATAGCATAGACAAGGAGCAGTGAACTGTTGAAAAAACTGTCTCTTAAAGAAATGTGGTCTCATGGTGATGGAGATACATGACAAATAACTTTAGCCATGTAACCAAGGCAGTGGGTGTTTGATAAAATGCTTTGAGTAGGGCAATAGCTATGAAAAATGTGGTACTTATAGACAAGACAATGAAGCTGTTTGAAAAAAATGCATAAAGAAATGTGGTCTCATGGAATGCCATGACAAAGCAAATCTGATTGGCAGTACTCCCTAGTTAATGAGTTAATACAATGTGAGTAATTGCATAGCTACTTGGGAATCATTTTTAGCTATATTGTAATTGAAAATTTGTCATCCTCGACATCCCCAGTTGTGGTTTATGCAATGTGAAGTAATGCTGAGTTTGAAAAGATGTACAATGCAATGTAGTCAATGATATGAATATAAAGCTACAAAATCTATTTTTTTACAATTCGTGGTTAAACTCTTTATTTTATTTGCTCTCTATGTCACATCATGGGAAATGCTTTCCAATTTCAAAAATAGTTTTTATCTCTTGTTCTACAATTTTTTCGTTTTTTTTTTTAAATCCGATTTTTCAAAATCTCTTATACTTTTGGTTTGCCGATTTTTTCCCCAAAAGATTTTTGCTGCTATTATATAATAATATAATAATATATATTCTTGTACCCGTACCCAAGGTTTTTTTTTTTTCTGTTTGCCATACCGGGTTCCGATACCTATACCCGAACCGGTAACTTAGGTGTACATACTACAAACCAACTCCTTATGTAAGATGGGATTAGGTAATAGAAGTTTTGAAGTGCATAGCTGAAAATGAACTACAAACACCATTAGCTAAAATTCATGCTTAACAATTTTGAGACAAATGAATGCCATGAAGGTGAATCTGTATTGCACAACATTGAAATGCTTGAATATGGGCATTTCTAGAAGAAAATTGTGTCAAACTTTTGTATTGATATAAAATTTTTGATACTTTTTTCTTCCAGAAATGCTTGTTTTCACTATACTGGACTGTGGAAAGTTTTGTATCGATACAGAAATTGTGACATAGTTTTCTTCCAGAAACATTCGTATTCACTATAATGGACTGTGGAAATATTGTGTCTTTAATTGAAATGCTTGTTCTCTAGTTTATAGGTATTGCAAACTTATAAGAAATTTCTAAGGTGAGAAAGCTGACTCACAGGGTATAAATACACCCACCTTAAATTATTACTTGTGCAACCCAATTATCTGTTTTACTATTATCAATAATATGAGATTTCTAATTATAATTGTGTAAGCTAAACGTGGAATATTATGGTTCTTTCAGAGAATAGATTGCAGTTTATTCTGTCTTTATGTGAGATTTAAATTTTTAATTTATTGATCCATTCAGTTTTTGTTCTTGTTCTAGGTCGAGGCAAATGATGCAGTGACTGTTGCGGGAATGACAAGGCCCAAGCAATTACCAAGTGAAGTACTGTCAGACTTAGCTATTTCTGCATCTACCAAGTTGCAATCTTTTCGGGTACATCTTCTTTAATATGACGTTGCAGAAATTGTGTTAAACATCATCTTAAGTTTCTGTGCACATTACTAATTAGATGAATGAAATGGATGCAAAGTTAGGAACAATCCAGAAGCTCCAAATTGCCTTTATATTGGAGCATGCATGTCCAAAAGTGCTGTTCTCTGCAGATATGTCAAATAAGAAAATTGTGAAATCTCTAAACAACCTAATTCCATAGCTTTCTTGCAAACCTATACTTCTAAATTGTGATACTGTTTATTTTTATAAAAATATTGCAAAATTCTCTGTTTAACATGACCATGAAAGTTTGATCCATATAGACAGCATAATAACATATAATATTTTTATCATTAGACCACTATTGATCTATCCTTGTCAGCTCTTCTCCATATTTGGGTCCTTGAATTTATCCCTTGGATAGATAATTTTGCATACCAAACTGGACTTTGGTCTGCCAAATTCATGTTTTAGAAGCCTTAAATTAAAATTAGAAAATCAGATGGTTTTATAGCTAAAGAATGAAAAGAAATTGAATAGATAATTAGATCATCTGCAGCTTCTTATTGGGACAGATGCCTAAAGAAAATTCGTAATTCCTCTTTCTTATATATATATACTCAATATCATAACTCCATATTAGAACAAGGAATTAATTAACAAGATTATTGAGGAAGAGCTTAGAATTATTGTTTTCTCTTTGAATCTTGGAAAAGCACCTGGCTCTGATGGCTATCCTGCTTAATTCTAACAAAATTCTTGGGACATTATGAGAAAGGGTGCCCTTGAGATGTTTGAATGGTTGGTTGCACTAAGAATTTTTTACTAAAGATCAATTTTTTGGGCATTGTACTGATTCTTGAAAAGGAGCATCCAGATATCCTGAGTGATTCAGATGCATTTCTTTATGTAATTATTACCACATACAACGTTTTCTCCACAAATAATCAAGAGGCTATTAACCTCTTCTGTCTGACATTATAAACAAATATCAATTAGCATATGTTAAAGGAAGACAAATTTTAAACAGTTTTTCTAGCTCAAGAAACTCTCAATACCCTGGTCCTGTTATTTTTCAATGATCAGATTAAAGACACATAATTTAATTCAAAATCAGACACAATAACACAGCAGATACCCTGGGAAAACCCTCCTCTTGAGGGAGAAAAACCCAGCACAATATATCTCTTATATATTGAATTTCAACAACAAAGATCTCCTTACAAGAGGCTGATATGAAGGCCTAAATACAAGCACCAAAGTATGATGCAACACAGAAATATATAGAGACAATTCGCTGATGAACTCTCAGCCTTC
>VDFB02010139.1:0-85454 GCA_007258455.2 Sequoia sempervirens
GCATTGTATTTGTTGGCATGTAATCTAGAATATCTAGCAAAAGAGAAAGGTGAATCTGTGTATTGCTAAAGAAGCTAATTCAACTGAAGAACCCAGTTCAAGTGAAGAAATTGTTGTTACACCTTGTTTAGATACTGATAGAATTTTAGGTAAGCACGAATATGCTCCAAACTAAAATCTATACATACATTTCACTTGAACTGGGTTGTTCACTTTGAATGTTGATTGTAAGTAATTTGACATACAAACATGTCCACACATAAATTTTTTTGGTGAAATATTAAAAAATAGAGCATGTTGTCTCAATGTAATCAATGTTGAGATAAATTTTTAATATTACACTTAATATACAACCTATCAAACATATGAATGGTGTTTGCATCTAATGTTAGAAACATACAGATCTGCCATAGGAAATATAAAATGAAACACAAAAAAATGAGGTCTACACTCCACACTACCATATTGGGTCATGGATCCTCATGGGCTCTCACCAAACCCACGAGCAAGAACATACATCATCCACCACTTTGATCAATGGTGAAATGAATGTTCCTTATTACACTTAATATACAATCAATCATTCTAACAACTCCTTCGTGAGGCTGAAAGAAATAATAACTAAAAAGTGCATTTAACTTCAAATACCTATATATCGCTGTAGACTTTGTTTTGCAAGCAAATATACAGGAATTGCATGCCTTGGATACATTTGTAGGGATCTATTGCTCGGATATATATAGACACCAAAAAAAAGTGTGGAAATGTATGTAGGTGGAATTACATGTAGACAATAGGTAGCAGATGGGCAATAAAAGGTCGAGTGACAACTAAAAGGGATAGGCACCATTACAATAAACAAAGACGTGAGGGCCAAATAATCAACTTTGACATTATTGAGAGTGAGGGGACAAAAGTATGAATCACTTGTTTTCTATTTTTGCATGCATTCATGGTTGCTAAAGAAATACAAAAGTCTTGGTGATGTCAACATTGATTGGAGTGATGGACAGTGGATTTTCCCTATGTGTAGATATGTATGCATGCCATAGTAGATTCAAAGAACATTGATGCATAGTAATCCCTATGTTTATTATGTTGGGACATTCTTGGAATGATAAGTTTTATTTTAAGTGTTATATGGAACATTGATGCAACCATTGATCACAGTGATGAACAATTCCATGTGCATATTTGGATGTATGTCATAGTAGATGCAAACAACATTGATACATATTGACACATTCTTAGAATGATAAGCCGTATTTTGAGTGTTACATGGAATATTGATGCCACCATTGTTCATAGTGATGGACAATGTATTTCCCCTATGTGCAGATATGTATGTATGTCATAGTAGATGCAAACAACATTGATACATACTGGGTATGTGCAGGATCATGATGGAAAAAATAGGCACTTAAGTGGCAAAAAATTCAGAAAAGTCAGAGTTAGGCAACTTGACATAAAAATTTGAATAAGTTATCTATATTATTTCAAAAATATGTAATAATAGAATCTATAGAAAATTGAATGTAGTTTCTAAACTACTAGCTTTATTTTTTATTTTTTAAAATCTATTTAGTGAAAAATTAAAATTTCAATGCAGTAGTACTTAAATTTAAAGGAAAAAAGTAGGTGTTTGTTTGACCACCCTAACCACAATAAAATGAGATTTTTTTTATAAGATTTTAGATATAAGTAGAGTGACTCATGTCTTGATGTGATGCATATTTTTTGTAATTTTTTCCAAGTAAATAATTAATTTCATGATTTTTATTACAACTTTCAAAAAAATATAAAACCTCAGATGTATGACCACCTTTAACTTGGTCAAAACTTCATGAATTTTTTTTTAATCCCATAGTATGTATGCATGTTTCCAGATTCAAAAATGTAATATTGTTTGAAATCTATGGAATTTTTTTCAATCACCCTTATCAATCAAAACTTTGTAGCCAATTCAAATAGAAATGAATAATAATAATTATTTATAAATTCAAAAGCATAATTCTATGTTGGCTGAAAGTTGAGAATCTCCTTTTAAAAACCTCTTTGTTTCCATCAATTTTTGGTAAAAAAAAAATCGTCAACCACATACCCATCATATTGCCACTGTTTGACCCATCATGATCATGCACATACCCTACTGATCCCTATGTTTATTCTATTGGGACATTCTTGGAATGATAAAATATATTTTATGTGTTATATGGAAAGTTGATGCCACCATTGATCATAACAATGGACAATGTATGTTTGTAGTTGGTTGTCTACATCCAAGCACAAGAAGGTATGTAATAGCCAAGCATAGTAATGCTTGAGAGACATTAAGTGACCACATGTAAAAATCCTCATGGCATCATTAATAACCGTTTTATGATACCATTATGCTAAGAATGGAAGGTTGTATATTACGTGTGAAATGAAACATTGGTCTCACCATTGATTATAGTTGTAGGCTAACATACATTACCCACTAGTGTAATCAATCATGATATCAGTGTTTTTTTATAATTAAATGCCAACTAGCATCAACATTAATTTTCGTATGGTTTCCATGTAGTTGCGATCAATGCATGCATAATAGGTAGTACTATATATGAATGTTGGCTACATCTAATTTCACACATCTTGTGGGTGTTTTTTCCCCCCTTTTTTTACAAAAAGCACTTAAAAATCCTAAGTCTAAGACAATTACTTCACACAAGAACCCGTTCTTTTGTCAAATGTTACGACAATTTTCAATGAATGGACACATGGCCAAGCGATGCCAAATAGCAATTAATTTTTGTGGAGAAGTTTAAGTATAGACATAAATAAAAATAACAACTATCTTATGAAAAGAATAAATGTAGGGAAGAGTATATATGAATGTTCTTTGCATCTAATTTCACATACATACACATATGCACATAGGGATGAATGTTGGATGTGTCCTACAAAAATTGGGAAAAAAATTATCACAACCGAAACTTTTGTATTGCTTTTGTAACCATTGCCCCATGCAAAAACACAAAATGACCTTCAACCATCTATCGCGACAACTCTGATAGTAGGAAAAGCTAGAGAAGGACACCCAACAATTTCTTATCAAAAGTTGCATAGGCTTTCACTATTTTTTTGAGGTTTTAAATGGTAGGTGTTATTACAACCATCACCACTTCACCAAAACCATAAAATAATTAATGTTGACACCAACTAGCATTAAATTTCACTGGCCTTCTCTATCCATGCACCAAGAAACCCACCATGTTTTTCCCGACCGGTAGTCGAACGCAGGAAGGTTTAAAAACCAGAAAGGATGGCCTTCTCTATTGGCATGCCAAACACTTTTAATTAAAAAATAAAAAGAATCTACTACCTTTTTCTAAACAAGAGCCCAACATCGAAAGGGTTAAAATTTTGATTTATGGTTTCCATGTAGTGGCGATGGTTGGAAAGCAATAAAACAATCCACATATATGCTTACAAAGAAAAATCTATACATATATATATATGCATTTAAATTTTATATGTAGACAACACACATATATAGCCATAGGTGGACTTGTCAATAGAGAAATCATCATGGGAGTAAAGGAAATAAACATCTCTCAGAATAGGTTTGGAGATCAACATCTCTTGGCATAGGCTAGCATGGCAATATCACTTGTTTGCATCTAATTTCACATATATACATATCTGCACATAGGGATGAATGTTGTTTGTGTCTAACTTCATAAATGGGTATGTGCAGGATCATGATGGGCCAAAAAGTGGCGATATGATGGGTATGTGTAGGGTATGTGGCTGACAACTTTCTTCTTACCCAAAATTGATGAAATGAAAAGAGTTTTTAAAGGAGATTCTCAACTTTCTGCCAATATAAATTATTCTTTACATTGAATTTAATAAATAATTATTATTCATTTTCTATTTGAATTACGAATAAAGTCATGATTGATAGGCTGATTGAAAAACATCTATAGCTTTCAAATAGTATGACATTGTTTGAATCCAAAACATGTGTCACATTTTATGCTTTGCATATTATAGATTTCATTAAAAAATGAATTTCATGAATTTTGACCAAGCTAAGGTGGTCAGACATACAAGTTTTAATATTTTTAAAAAATTTTAATAAAAAATCATAATTAATAATTTACTTGGAAAAACATTACAAAAAAATATGCATCACATTAGGCCATGAGTCCTCTACTAACATCTAAAATATTGTAATTTTTTTTTATCATTTTATTATGGTTAGGGTGGTCAAACGTGATACCTACTTTATTTTTCCCTAAAATTTAAGTACTCATTGCATAGAAATTTCAAATTTTCACTAAATAGATTTTTTCTTTTTAAATAAACCTAGTAGTTTAGAAACTACATTCAATTTTCTACATATTCTATTGTTACATATTTTTGAAATAATATAGATAACTTATTCAATTTTTTACATCAAGTTGCCTAACTTTAATTTTTCTGAATTTTTTGCCATTTAAGGGTCTTTTTTTTTCATGATGATCCTACACATACCCAAACATACATATTTGCACATAGGGAAAGTAAAATGGAACACAACAAAAGCCTGCTCTACATCCTACCATATTGGGTCATGGAGCCTCATTGGCTCTCACCAAACCCCTAGGCAAGAGCATACATTGTCCACCACTATGATGAATGGTGAAATCAATGTTTCTTATTAGGCTTAATATAAACCCTATTATTGTAAGAATTCCTTTTTGAGGATGAAAAAATAAATACTATCTTCCCAAAACAATAAACATGGGGATGATTATATATGAATGTTGTCTACATATAATTTCACATACATACATATTTGCACATCGGAAAAGAAAAATGAAACACAACAAAATAAACACATACTTTTTTGTGGATATATATTTCCAAGCAACAGATTCCTATATATGCATCCAATGCATGCAATAGATAAATATGCAGTTGGAAATATATATATATATATATATATATATATATATATATATATATATGTATCTAGAGGTAGATGCACATATATATTCATTGTTGGTTGCTATTCAATAGCTTAAAAACTAGGAAGGATGACAAAATTTTTGAGCAAAGTTCACACATATAGCCTATCAGCTAAATATTATTTCATTTATGGTTTCCATATAGTGGTGATGGTTGCAAAGAAATAAAATAATCCAATGGAAACATTATTCCATATATGCTTTCCATATAGTTCCGACGGCCACAATAATATTTAGCATTCTAAAGTTACCAAAACAATTGAACAGTTTAGGTTATTTTCAATAAGGCATTATTGATTGTTGTTCTGTAGCCTCAACTGCTATCAAGATTGTGAACCACCACCAATGTGACAAGTTTTTTGCAAACTACATACATATCCACACCTAAAATTGTCAATACATGTGAGAAGAAATATAGACAAATTTAAATGAAAATATATGTGTATGTTGCTTGAGCAGAGGAAATGAACATCACTTGGCACAACTTGTCACGAAAACATTGTTTCATGTATGGGTTCCATATATTGGTGATGGTTGCAATAATAGCTTGCATTTAAAACTTACCAAATTAATTGAGTAGTTTATGTTATTTTCAATAAGGCATTGTTCAATGTTGGGCTATAGATTGAGTTGCACAACATACATAGATATCCACACCTATACGTGTCAATGCATGCCATTATATATATATATATGTATGTATGTATGTATGTATGTATGTATGTATGTATGTATGCATAAGTTTAAATGTAATTACATGTATGGACAAGTATAAATGTAGATATATATGTGTGTGTTGTGTACATCTTCAATTAGATAAATATATATGTGGCATGGCTTTATATATGGAGAGTGTAATGCCCGTCATGAAAACCCCAAAGGACAACCACTAAGCACACAATTTTTTTTTTTTAAAGTACAAAGTAATATATTAAGTAACATGTAGAGTACCATAATACATTGATACCTTGCATGATACACTTTCAAACATCTAAATCCTTTGGGGCACGCGAGGTCATATCACATAAAACCAACACTTGATGACAGAGACATAAAGCCAAATAAATTAACTAACTTACATTCATCATAGATATTATAATAACCATTTGCAAGAGATAAAAACCATACATTCATAAGCATAAGTATAAATACATCACATGGTACAAACCATAATAAATCTCATAAATCATGAATGAATACAATAGTACATTTACATTACATCATCTTTTAATACATTACATGTTCATATACATGATTTACATCAAAATCTCCCATACATGTGGGATAGATACATCATACAAAGAATATCTAAAATACTTTATGAACATCAGGTACAAGCTCCATCTGGATGATACTATGTGAACAAACACTGATGGGGAACCCAATAAGGTGTAGAGAACATTCCACCTGACCATGTTTGTTTTAGAAAAACCAACCCCCCCATGCTCGGATGTGACAAGGAAGTGACCACGACCAAGGATGCCAACAAGACTAAACTCCAATAATAGTAACATAGTAACAGTAACTCCAATAGAAATAACATGAGAGTACATAGATCATAAATGAAGATAAACCAAGAAACCAATCACAATAACACAAGACCATTAAATACATCATTAATAAATCAAAGGAAACAACCATAAATCACTTCCAGAGGAAAGAAAGAAAACAAAGCATAAGGGGAACTAGTGGAGAGTTTCATCACATAGTCCTACATGGGTTATCCTATGCCCTTCCTCCAAGTACCGGCTAAACCAGGCTGCTTGAGGTGTCAACCCCCATCTATGGTTATCCTATCCCGTCCTCCTACTTGAGGAACCGACCCCATAGGGTGACTCATACAGAGCCGTAAACCTCTCATGAGGAAAAGGTAACGTCCTTTCCAACCATGACCTTCTCAGTCTACCATTAGTCTGTGAAAGCCCTAATGTTTAGATGAGGTATCCAAGATTATCTTATTAAGTTAGTACTATCCATCCCCCTAAATTCTTTTATTTGGTTTTCACTTGTTAATCTAACTCTTATGTGGGTTATCCTGGCCCTTCCTCCTTTTGATGCGCCGACCCCCACGAAGAGTGACTCTCCCTGGAGACCCCAAAAATATATACAAAACCAAGGGTTGTACCACATAAAATGAACATTAAATCTGAACAGAAAAACATGCGAGGCATTACCCATCTTGCTAAAAGCACATAATCAGAGTCTCAACAAAGTCCCATACAACCCTTTCAAACAATGATACCAAAATGGCTTGCCACATTAAGAGCACATAACAAGAGAAACATTGATTAACAATAGACTCAAGCCTCTGGAAGCCTAAGGTTCACAATTTCCCTAAGCGGGTTCCTAAAGCAAACTGGGTTCCCACATCGAAAAAGCCAAAGTTGATTTACAAAATAGAATAACATAATAATTTTCACACAATGTTAAACAATTCATTTATTCCATTTACTAATCTCCATCTTTCTTTAATATAATTTTGAAATAAAAGTGCAATAATAATTCTGACGAATATATATAACTTTCCTTTTTCCATTAACCATCATAGTCGTAATTCATAATTTCACAATCACAAAAGAATCAATATATCTTTTCAGTCATAATTCATAATCTATTTTATTTAATTTATTAAATAAATCTGATCTAATTAATTTCTGGATGACTAAACTATACTTGTGCAAAAAACCCATATATATATTATATATATATAAAAAAATTAAATTAAATTTCATAGCCCCCCTACAATATGCGGACTGTGCACGACAGTCAATATGGCTATTGTGCACAGCAGTCCATAGGACTGCTACGCGCAATAGTCTATGGACTGTTGTGGGCAGGCCAACGCAACCCCATGGGGAGGAGGGGAGGGTACGGCCCAACCATCCCCCCCTCAACCTCGGTAAGATCAAAGAAAATTAGAACAACAATGCTGACCATAAATGAAAGTTCGGCCCATCAAAATTCAAATTTGGTAATTTTAAATATATATATATATATTTATATATACCTATTTTTCCATTAGAATTTGAATATATATATATATATATATATATATATATATATATATATATATATATATATATGTATGTATATATATATGTATATATATGTATATATATATATGTATATATATATGTATATATTTATATATATATATATATATATATGAATATATATAAAATCCATTTATTCAGAGAGGAAATTAATTTCCCCATAAACAAAATTATTAAAAAAATAAAACATTTTTAGAGACTCAACAATAAATTCCTTTCATTTATCTAATACCCAATAAATTCAAAAACCCTCAAAGATTTTTCTTTTATAGAACAACATATTTGCCATTTCAAAATTTAACAAGCAATAAAGATCAATAAAGGAACCTAGAGTCCTGTGCTTGCTGAGGAGTTGATGAAGTCTTCCTTCGATTCCAACAAGCCTCTTCGAAGAGCTCCCTTTCCTTTTCTAGAACGTCTCCACCAGATTCTTTGATCAAACTTTTCATCTATTTTTCTATTCAAAAGAGCCTTTTCTCTAGAACAATGAAAGGGAAACAATTTTTATAGCGAGAACCCTAGAGGATACAAATTTTTATAGAACTAAATATTTTTGAAGCTTCTATTAAATTTCCCATGAATGAAAACCTCTCATTTTTGCTATTAAATAAAAAGATAACCTCTTCTATTTTTGAAAACTTAAAAATCAGGATGAATAGAAATTTTCTATTTCTTCACCAACTTTTCAACCAAAAATCTCAACATTCATTGGTCCTTTTATTCTTTTATTTCTTTTCTATTCAAACTACACTTTTTTTTGTTTTAATTTAAATTTTGCTAATTTATACTTACAGTTCACACATTTTAACTAATTTAATTATTTTATTCCATTAATTATCCTCAACTTGCTATTTCCATTAAATTATCTAAATGACAACTTTAAATAATATTAATTATACTTTTCAATTTATTTATCTTTAATAAATCACATAAATTGTAATTTAATACTTTTTATATTTTAATAAAACTATTCCAATAACTATTATTAGCATTTATTTTAACCATTTAATTATTTAAATTACCTCATACTTCAACACCGATGTAAAATAAATAACATAAATACATTCACACAAAACAACTATCATAAAATGCAAAAATGACTAAGGTCAAAGACGCACAATACCACTAGACACAAGACGGGTTGAAAAACTTGGGATAGGGTGACTTCCTTGTCATCTTTGTTTCAACTTCATGCCCATTGGGTTAATTTGATGCTTGCCCTATCCTACCAAAGCAGGTGGAATTGAGACTCTATTCCTGCATTTTTTGCATACAAACAAGGTTGTGTACAACATGTATATATATAATCAAATGCATCACATTGTGAGAAGGAATCACAGCGTAGCAGAGCACTCACAAATGAGTGGTGCTACATTGTCCCCTCACCAAAGCTATAATAAAAACTACAACATTTATTTTAATCATTAAATTATTTAAATTACCTCATACTTCAACACCAATGTAAAATAAATAACATAAATACATTCACACAAAAAAACTAGCATAAAATGCAAAAATGACTAAGGTCAAAGATGTACAATACTACTAGACATAAGACGGGTTGAAAAACTTGGGATGGGGTGACTTTCTTGTCATCTTTGTTTCAACTTCATACCCGTTGGGTTAATTTGATGCTCGGCCTATCTTGCTGAAGCAGGTGGAATCGAGACACTATTCCTACAATTCTTGCATACAAACAAGGTTGTGTACAACATGTATATATATATATATAATCAAATGCATCACATTGTGATAAGGAATCACAGCGTAGCAGAGCACTCACAAATGAGTGGTGCTACACTATCCCCTCACCAAAGCTATAATAACAACTACAACATCAAGTATAAAATAACATTGTTAAACTATACTGATCACATCATATCATCACAAAATAATTACTAATCTACTACATCACAATATACTACTGCATCAAACTAAACATTACCAAATCAAATGCAACCATAATGTCATATCATAATATCCATGTCATCATATCACGTAGCATACTCATCAAGCAGTTTAAACTATCCAATCAACCAAGCCAACCAACACACAATAACTATCAAAGACTCAAAGTGTCAAACAAGGCCACAAAAAAGTATCAAGTCCAAACAACACGAGGGGTATTACAGAGAGCTAGGACCAATATATTCAACATTCAACCAAAATTAAAAGATTAAAAACATAATCATGAGATTGAAATAAGTATGGGTTCAAGGAAAAAACATTATATAGCCAAGAACCATATGATATCCATATGCAACATGACTTTATGAGCGGACATCGAAAGTAGTAGAGAGAACATTTAAGAAGCATCAGAAGATTAGAAATCACATATATGGTAATATTGTACACTAAGCCAACAGAAGAAGATTAAAACCACAAAAATCAAATGACAAAATTTTGATTACATTCTAAATTTTAATCTTATGCAATGCTAGATTTTAATAAGCTGGACTCAAGCAAAATCACAAAAGTATTGTGTAGTCCATAGAGGATAGTCATCATTGAACATTACATAGGAAATACTATAAAAAAAATAAAGTTTTATGCAACTCTAATAAAATGAAAGATAACCATATGTGATGTGGCTTTATAAATGTAGAGGCAGGACCACATTTAATAATCATGATTCAATGGAGCCAACATTATAGCCAACAAAAATTGTGGACAAATAAGAGTATGTAGCAATCGAAACAAACAAGAAGCAAATAACTATGTTGATATTAAAAACTAGACATGTCTATATATACATAAATGCATGGCATCATAGATACATGTGGAAAATGCATATACATACATACAAACTCACACATACATATAAACATTCAGTTTCAAAGTTAATTCTTGCAACTTTGACTATTTTTGTTTTAAGCCTTGTTTCTGAATTATAGGTCCGAGCTTGAACAAGAATAGTGAGAACAAAAGAAGTGTAGGTGACACCATTGATGAAAGACTCAATAATTATTGTAGCAGAAGACTCATATTGCAACATATAAAGATCTTTTGTTAACATCTACAATAAGCTTGTTGCAGCCTCATCAAAAGCAGTAGACCAAATCTCGCCCATGTGATCTTCCATCTTTATCTGCAACAAATATCGGAAGTCACAATTAACTACGATTGTCTAGAATTTAGCATAGTACCACATATTATTGGCAGACTCTTCACACTTTTTCTTGCATTTTCTATTGTTGGCCTGCAAGGGAGGGACATGCACCATAACAAAATGCATTAGTTTTAATATATTTCATTATTGCCTTGATAGTAGCCTGCAAAGTTTCTAGCAATCCAAGACAATGATCCAAGATGTATCCAATAGTGACTCTGCCATTGGCGAAAGCAACCTTTCGAGGCACTATCCAGGAGGGCTCAATGATAGGTGGCTCAACATTTCCTCATTGGATCAAGGGTTGTGCTTTCGGGATGTTAGGATTTATGTATAGAACAATCCCTGTAGAAGTATTCACAACAAATCCATTGAAATATACAACATGACCAATTTTAACAGCAAATATGATAACCAAGCCAGGAATGGACAACCTTTCCAACTCCTCACCCTTTGCTTTCCAATTTAAGTTTCACAATTCTTCAAATTGTTTCAGAATGATCCTTTCTTTGAATAGCTGATACCTTTCCTACATGCACCAGAACCCCAATAATATCAATCAAAGTGTTATTTCTATAGTCTACAATTTCATTTATTGGGATGAATTTAAATACTTTGTCCAACACAAAGGTCTCATCATCACAACACTACAATATCGAGTTTTGATCCAAAATAATTTCCATGTGGCTGTTCAACTTATTAAATTTCTTATTTTCCTGTTTTACTGAGCCTTTTGACACACAATAAGTGTGGCCCACTTAAACCCTATCATAATGCAATTTTTCTATGTCATTAAAGCAAGTGATTCATATTTTTGTCCCCTCACTGTCATTAATGTCAAAGCTGAATACTTGGCCCTTGTGTCCTTGTTTATTGTAATGGTGCATATCCCTTTTAGTTGTTACTTGACCTTTTATTGTCAATCTGGTTTGGTAAATATTCAAGCCTTTAATAGGACTGATATTTGAAGGATCACTATGTTGTGTTGGGGATGTGTGAATCCCAAATTTTGAGACTCATTTGGATGAGGAAGGCAAGTTGGAGCCCACTATTTATTCTTCTTAATCTCTAAAAAAATATCTAGGTGTTTCAATTAGTTGACAATCTGACATTTTGAAATCTAAGGACAATATGAAAATCACCCTGGAACCAAACCAAGATCAAATATTAAAAAAGGTGGTCCCCACAAACAAGAAAGCATACAACAACAAACACAAGTAGTGCAAAACAATAGCCAACCTTGATTCTTGCAACTTTTTATACAAATAGTTTGTCAAGCACAAGATGTAACCTATTTTAAATGCCCTTAAAAATAAAAGGTCATTATATTTTGTAGGTAAAGTGCCTATTTGCATGTGGGTTGCATCAGAGAGGGAAACTTTGTAGCAATCAACTGGGCTTTGATCACCACCTATTTTTTGAAAAGACATTAGTTGAAGAACCAGATATGGGACCGCATCTCCAACATCAATAGATCGTATCGCTTGTGTTGTCAAGGCTAAACATACATCTGAATCCTACAAGGAAATTTTACTTAGCCAAGCCAAAGTAATGAGATGTTCAAAACTACAAGACAACTCTAGAAGCAAAAGCAAGGGAAAGAGGTAGCACATAATGAATCAATTATTCGTATCTGTTATGTAGACACATAGATAGTTATACATGGTAATAGGATCAAAGTGACTTCAAAATTGTATACAATAAATGAATATGAAAGGAGGGAAAGGTTGAGAAAGAAACAAACACGATTATATTTTTTGTTGAATATAAATAAGGAAGTAGATAGCAATGTTGAGACATTTGAAAACAACAACCTTTTTTTTTCTAACACATAGGCCACTCCCAAATGGCTAGAAAATCAAAGGAAAAGGAAACATAAAGAGCTCAAATATAGATTAGTTCGAGTATATATTACAAGGACTGTTAATTCAAAAGAATCATATTCACAGTTCACTAGATGCACATGGCGAAGAGTCAATATAATTCTTAGCAACAAAAAGGAAACAAGGAATAGACTTATGGGATAGGTGCCTGAGGATTGTTCGGTAGCCTGGGGAGAGCTAGAGTCCACCAACATTGTTGGGGTTGCTATTTTAAAAGCTGAGAGCTGCAATGCCAGTGGCTAACTACAAGCTCTATGCCACAACAACACGAGGGCTAGATGTTCAATTAAAGCAACAAAGGCTAACAATAACCCCAACCAAAAAGCATATGGGAAATATAGAACACCAATAAAAAGATAACCATCAAGATCTTCAAAAAACAATAGGTATGTGTAGGATCATCATGAAAAAAATAGGCTCTTAAGTGGCAACAAATTCAAAAAAGTCAAAGTTAGGCAACTTGACATAATTTTTTTTATAAGTTATCTATATTATTTCAAAAATATGTAAGAATAGAATTTGTAGCAAATTGAATGTAGTTTCTAAACTACTATGTTTATTTTTAAAAAAAAATCTATTTGGTGAAAATTTGAAATTTCAATGAAGTAGTACTTAAATCTCAAGGAAAAAATAAGAAGTAGGTGTCTATCTAACCACCCTAACCACAATAAAATGATAATATGTTTTTATAATATTTTAGATATAAGTATAGGACTCATGTCCCGATGTGATGCATATTTTTTTGTAATTTTTTTCCAAGGAAATAATTAATTATGATTTTTTTATTACAACTTTTGAAAAATATAAAAACTCATATGTTTGACCACCTTAACTTGGTCAAGACTTCATGAAATTCATTTTTTTTAATCCTATAGTATGCAAAGCATAGAATGTGATGCATGTTTCAGATTCAAAAAATTTGATACCATTTGAAAGCTATAAATGTTTTTCAATCAACCTATCAATTAGGACTTTAGTTAAAATTCAAATAGAAAATAAATAATAATTATTTATTAAATTCAAAGTAAAGCATAATTTATATTGGTGGAAAGCTAAGAATCTACTTGGAAAACCCTTTTCATTTCATCAATTTTGGGTAAAAAAAAGTCGTCAGCCACATACCCTATACATACCCATCATATCACCACTTTATTGCACATCATGATCTTGCACATAACCAACATTATGTCTTAATTTTTTTGTAGACAGATTAACAATATGAGGGAAAAGGAATAATAAAAAAATGGTTCAATGATTCATATAACACTTAATATATAGTTTATCATTTGAATTTTTTTTGTAAAGACCCACACTTCCTTGAACCAAAAATTTCACTATTTTTTTTTTTTTAAGTAAATCCCTTAATGCCTTGCTCAATTAGTTGTATACTCAGGAACTTCTATCCATACGGGATAGGCATCTATCCATCCAGGATAGGCATATAACCATACGGGTTAGGATAATTTCCATTTGGGACCAATATTCATCTATCCATCCGGGATAGGAATCTAACCTTCTAGGTTAGGTTAATGTCCATTTGGAGACCAAGATCTATCTATCTAAATAAGGTAGACATCTAACCATATGGGTTAGAAAATGCTCTGGCCAGAGACTTAGACTCATCGGGACCATCCGGGTCCTGAGTCACTCTCTAAAGACTACACTCCTCTACTAGGAGTGCACCGAGGTCAACGTCCTTAGGAGTATGTGAGATAATAGTAAAACCTTGAGTCCCACCTTGAAATTTGGCCTAAAGCCTCGAGGAATCAAGCGAATCCATCCGGGATTCCTTCTGAGTATAACAAGTAATCTCTAACTTCAATTTTAATATTTATTTATCTTCCTTTATCTTAAGGTATCTTAACAAGTTCAATAAGGTAAACACCCTTAACCAATCATAAATCCCCACCCTGAGCACCTGCGTACTAGGGACAACTCTGTCCCTAGACTTCCTACATACACCGTTTCAGCACAGGATCAAGGCGTATAATATGTAGTTCTATTTCCTAATCTATTGTTGGATGTAAACTATTTTGTGGGTACACGACCCTTTCTAGGGCCATCTCCCCAGACAGTTTCTATTCGGTTGCTACCCACATGAGGGAGCATAAAGATTCATGGTGATCTTTTGCTTGTTTCCTAATTCATCTATGTCCTAAATTCCTATAAGTCATGTCACCCTTTCCCGTTGAACAACAAATCATCAAAGATAAAAGAATTAAAAAGTCAATTTACATGCCCAAACCATATTGGGGTTTTCTACGATTTTCACTAGCAAATGTAAGTCCATTATAGTATTATCTTTTTCAAATTATCGATCCAAGAGGGATTTCCTGCCCCTTGGATTTTAACTCCAAAAATGTTTCGTATTACTCCCCGACGATTTATAGGGACGATGCCACAGATGTTGTTGTTGTAGCTTTATTAGGCTATAAGTGTAGTAACTCAAGCATGATGGCATTACCCGTAAATGTGAGTCAGAGGCACCGTTAATACCGAACACTGCGAGTTTTTATATTTTCCACCTCTTATTTAAGTTTTCTATCTAAGAAGAAATTAAATGCATTATCAAATAATAAGAAAAATAGCTTTTGTACATAAACCAAATGGAATATAAAAACTTTATACCTTCTTGCTAAGGAAGTAAAATTAAATGAACTTACTAAAAAAAACTATTTATTCAAGTATAATTGCTAGAAAGAAGTATTACTTACATCCTATGAAAGTATAATTTTTTGTAACAATGAATTGAATAGTCAAATCCATTTATGAAATAAAAACACTTAAACATAAAGTTAAATTCTTCAAGATGGGTGATCTAATTTATAGATGGTATGAATCTAATTATTTTGAAATGTTAGTATTTTCTAAAAAGGAAAAGTTTGAGTCTATTTGCAAAGTCTATGTCATAGAATAAGTAGTTTTGATTTAAATTGCATGACACTAATATTTTCAAGATAAATATTCATCTAAGTTAGCATAAATAATTCCAACTCAAAGAGACTTCATGGCATAATCTATTGTTTCAAGACAAAAAGTTTATTAATTTTGGTTGCATAAATAAATAAATAATCCAACTAAAAAGAGACTTGGTTTAAATTGTATAAGTTATTACACTAATTTTCTTATATAGATAAACCAATACAATGTCTTAATAAGAGCCTTGATTTTTAATTGTATAAGTTATACTACTAATGCCTTAAGATTTATGATCTATCTAAAGAAAGTTTGCATTAATTTGCATAAGTTTATTCTTGATAATATTCGAATAATTACATAATTATTTATTCACTATGACCTTGTTTTAAGAAAAAAAATGAATCTACTTGTATATTGAGGGAGAAAATTAATTTAAAGAATAACCATGATATTTAAGTTTATTGTAAATATATTAAATCATAACTATGATGTGCTATAAACCTTAAATCCCAAGAAAATAAATTTATTACATGGAGAGAGAGTTTACAATAAATCTAAGAGCTAAGTTTGTGGCATAACAAAAAAGAAATTTGATTAAAGATATGTTATTAATGCCTTAAGTTAGATAGTATTTTGTAAATTTAAGTTTATAATTTAATGTTTAATGGTCATAATTATTATTATAGAGTTGTAATTATTGTCATAAAAATATAGTATTGCCATAAGATATAAATGTTGTCATTCCTCTATTTTAAAATTTCTATAACTATGTCCATACTCATAGTTTATCATTATTTATGAAGAAAAGAGATATATTATAAGTCCATTAGTTATATTCAACATTAGTTAGTAACCAATTTCATATTTGTTCAAAAGAAATTAAATACTATGTCATAGAACCATAGTTTGGACTAAATCTTCATCAACCATCGATGTTAGTTAATTTATTGTCTTGCTAAGTTAGGATAACTTTATTAAAATTAAGAAGTTTATAGATTATTATTATTATTATTATTATACATATATATATATATATATATATATATATATATATATATATATATATATATATATATATATATATATATATATATATTTAATGAATAAACCCACCCTTTGATAGTTAATTAGACCAAATATTTTATTATTTAATCTATCCAATTGATACCCCTTTTAAAAAAAATCTATCAATTTTTTTTTCAAAGAACAATCTAACTTTAAACTTATTTCATTTAAGAATTAAATGAATATTAATTAGATATTATAAAGAACTTGAATACAAAAGCACATATGTATTTTAACACTACTAAAATAATAATTCATTTATTTATAAATTTTATTTTATAAAAATTAATTTATATTTGTAATAACATTAATTGGATTAAAGGAAAATAATTTCTTTGTAAATAAACATAAATGAGAATAAATATATTGATATAAAGAAGAAAAAATAAAATAGGAATAATAATAGTAGAAAGATTAGTTTCATTCTAGATTTAGTTGGAAAAATAAAAATAAATAAAGAATAGGTTGATTCTAACAAATTTTCTAGATTTGATTAGTTATTCTAAAAGCAAATCAAAGTAAAGAATACCTTGATGTTGATGGAGTTGCAACAAATCTTCTCTTTGTGCCTTCTTCAACTTGATTCTTCCTCCTTCAATCCTATCCTTCTTCAAAATGATAGCATAAAAATACCATTCATGTGTTGTTGATGAGAGAAGAAATGGCCTCAATTTATAGACTTGAGAGGAGGTAGATGGAGGGTCAAGATTGGAGATTGATTCAACGGCTAGGATTGTTTGAGAAGGTGGGGTTTGGATTGATAATCTTACTTTGTGACAAGTGTCACAAGAAGAAGGCTTTAAAAATAGGACCACATGGCATGGGGAGAGGAGCCAAGGGTGCTCACACATGTGTGAGCACACCTTGGGAGAAATGGATATGACAAGTCTCCACACCTTTCCCAAGACTATAAAATTCATCACTTCTCTTTAAGTGACTTTTTGGGGGTTCATACTTTGCCCAAAAGGTCATATTATGTTTTCAATAAGCTTCCAACCCATAGGTACTTACTCTGGGAGTTCATTTTTACCCTAAAGTCAATAGAACAAGCCCAAATAACTATATGAAAGAGAATTCTAATTTTAAAAAACAAATTTTGATTTGTGAGCACACCTTGGGTAGATGGGATGTTGACATGTCTATGACATATAAAAGAGAGGGTGGCTTGATAATGACATGTCTATTGTAGTACCCCTCCATTCTCACCTGGGATGTGCAGGTAGTTTGGCTAAGGAATCAGAAGACGAAGATGGGACAAGAGCTTCTAATGGTATTTTGTGAGTACGATATTACATTATGATTGCGTTTAATTGGTGATGTTTTTATATAGATGCAGTATTAGGTGGTGATGTAGTGAATTAGTAATTGTTCATGATGATATGATATGAGTTGTTAGTTTAGAAATGATTAATTTATCGGTTATATTATATTGTTTGGATAGATGTGATGAAGGATAGTGTAGCACCACTCATTCATGGGTTCTCTGCTATGCTACGATTCCTTCTCATAATACAATAATTTGATTTTATATACATATGCACATGTACACGACTTCATTTGTATATAGGGATTGCAGGTACATAGTCTCGATTCCACCTACTTTGGCAGGACAGGGCGAGCACCAATAACCCAATGGCATAATGTTGAAACAGAGATGACTTGGAAGTCATCCCATCCCATGATGTCAGACTGTCTTGTTTGATTGGTATTGTACGTTTTTGTAGTTATCGTTATTGTGGTTTGTGGTTGTGTTATGTCGTATTTTATTAATGTTGGTATTTTATAACTGTGATTTATTTTATTTAAATGATGGAAATGATTGTTAATTTTAATGTTAGAATTTAATTGTATTAAATATTTAAATGTTTTAAAAGTCATGTGTTTCAATTAAATGATAATTAAATATTAAATGTGTTTTAATTATTTTAATCAATTATCTAGTTGAGGATAATTATGAAAATAAATTATTTAATTAAATGAGATAATGTGCTTTGCAAGTAAAAATGTAAAAATAGAAATTAAAACAAAATAATAAATAAAAGAATGAAAAAGTTGTGAGAACGAATGAGAACTTAGATCTGACTGAAAAGCTTGCTTTTAAAGAATTAATTTCTTTTATTCTAGATTTTTGAGAGCTTTTGGGGAAAATGGTATTATATTTTATTTAATTGAAATTTTTGGGAGTCTTCAGACACAGAGGATTATCGAGACAGAAGTTGAAAAATAATTGTTATGCATTTTTGCATCTCTTGAAGTTTTCGGAAAGGATATTTCCATTCTTTTGTTTGAAATATTTTGGGAAGAGTCTTCAGATTAAGGATTGGGTTTCGAGATTGGAGCACAGTATTCTAGAGAGGAGACTTTGAAGCAGGAACGAGAAGCTCTTCGTAGAGGCATCGGGATCAAGCAGGCTTCATCAGATTCTCGAGAGCGCAGGAATCCAGGTTCCACTTATTTTCTCTTTCATCTTTTTGTTCTAAGAAAAATAAAATTAATTAAATATGGCTTGTATGAGGAAAGAAAACTTTGTTAGAATAGAAATTTACTGAAAGAGATCAGACTAGTTTTCTAAAAAGTTATTGGTTGTTTCACTTTGTCAAACAAAATCTACATCTTCTGGAATGTACAATTTATCTATATTGATATGAAAATAACAATCTATTATTTAAATTCTAGAAGCATGTTTTGGTTCTTTCTTATAATTGCATTTTTTGAAAATAAATCCTCTTTTGAATTAAAAATCTATATTGCAAAAACATATATTTATATTTCTTTATTTGTGAATATATTGGAATAGCCCTGTATTTATTTTATGAATATACTGTTGCACAGTTATGCAAACATTTTATTTATTATTTGAAATAATGTTGCATAGTGATGTACTGTGAATATATATATATATATATATTTGTTTAAATAAATTACTTATGTGAATTATTCATTTTAGACCAAATTTTTTTGTGTTTAAATTTGAAAAGCATATTAAATGTAAATAAAGTTTTTTTCATTTGTATTGATTATTATGGGAAGAGGGAGGGATGGTAGTGCCATACCCTTCCCCATCCCCATTGTGGCTAGCAGACTGCATAGTAGTCCCCATACGGCAGCCCTTGCTTTTACTTTGGTTTTAATATATATATATATATATATATATATATATATATATATATATATAAATAAATATATATATATATTTTGTTTTCTTAATTTTAGTTATTGTTATGTATAAATATATTATTATTTCTTTTTAGAAATTTTATGGTATTAATATATATATGATGTCTTTATATAATGAGTTTCTTATAATGTTTATATTATGTTATATTAGTTTTATTTTATTTTATTTTATTTATAAAAAAAGGGATTGTAAATTCAAATAAAATTGGACGTTTAATTGGAATTGTGATAGGAAATGATATATTGATGAGTACGTTGTTTAAAATGTTAAACTTTAGGGATTTCTTTATTTTGCCATTTTACTGTTGATGGCTTCTTTATTTTGATGTGGGAACTCTGTCGTATTTATGAGTCAATATTAGTTATTGTGAACCTTGCCTTCCAGAGGCATGTTTTAAATCTTTGAATGGTAACCTCGTTTTGGTTGTACTTTTGGAGTTGAAATTTATTGGTATTATGCTTAGAAGGGTTGTACGGGTTGTTAAATTTTGGTTTGAATAATCGCGAGATGAGTTATGCCTCGTGTGGCTTTGTTTTGAGTTATGTGCTTTATCTGTTGAGTACAACCCTTGCCTGGATTTGTTTTATGTTAGGGGTCTTAGGAAGAGTGGCTTTTCGTGGGGCCCAGCGCCTCAGTGGGAGGAAGGGCTAGGAGATCCCATGAGAGCTATGTGATGACACTCTCCACTAGACACCGGTTTGCTTTGTTGCTTATTGCCTCTAGAAATGTGTTTTGAAAGTTGTATGCTTAATGTGTTTCAGATTCTATTGAGAATGATTTATGAATGTTCTTTGGACTTTTTTAATTGTCATTGCTTTGATTAATTGTGGCAAGTTTCTTATCTTTATCTTATTATGTGGATTTGTGAACGTGGTTGATTATGTCATTGTAAACCTTGAGTTTGTAATTGTGATTGTACTTTGTTGTTCATGGATTCGGTTTGATAATCATGGTCGAGTTAACTTCCTTTTCACCTCTGAGCATGGGGGTGAGTTATTCATAATTCACATGGTTGGGTGGAACGTGCTCCTCACCCGTTGGGTTCCCCATCGACAGTCTATCTTCTCAGCATTTCAGCAGTCGATGTTGCACCAGTGTTCCTTTGTAATTCAGATTTCATTGTATTTATATTATCCCACACGTTTGGGAAATTTGATGTAATTATTAATCAAGAGCTTGTAATGTAATATTAAAATGATGATGTAATAGTTAGGATCAATTGTAACCTATTAAAAGAGATTCATTATGATTGTATTATGTGATGTATTAATATTTTCGCTCTTGGTTATTGGATGCATTCTTATTCATGGTTTATAATATTAATAGTTATGTTGTTATCTTTCACTTTCATTGTTAGTTGTTTGTGAAGTAACCTCGCGTTCCCCAGAGAATGTAATGTTAAGTTGTTATTGTGCAATGTAAATGTAATGAATATGTAAATGTAATTAATGTACAAATGCATGTTTTCTATGTGTATTATTTAAAAAAGAAAAAATCGTTTGCAATGTTTGTTCTCTGGGGTTTGCACGGTGGGCATTACATCTATGACATGTAATGGAGGGTGGTTTGACCATGTGTGCTCACACATGTGTGAGCACACATGGGGAAGCCAAATGGCTAAAAGAGGAAAGGTCACATGCATGGTGTAACTCTCACACAAGGGTGAGTGGGGTGAGTTGTAAGGTGATAGTGACTTGTGCATGCAAGTTACATGTGAGTGAGATTAGAATAAATTTTTTAATTTGAAAAAAATATAATGAAGATTAATTAATCAATTAATTTAAGATTAACTAATTAATGGATTATGAAGGATAGTGACATCTCCCTAATCCTAATTAATTAGATTAAATGATGTATTATATTAAATTAATGTGACTTAGTAAAATGGATAATTTTATTAATTAAGTATAATGATAGATTGTGTCAATTAATAATGCTTAGGATAGGATGGGTACACTTGTCACTTAATGAATTAGCTTTTTATTCACAATTATTTTATTCATCATTTTATTTTATTTTATTATTTTATTATTTTTATTTTTCTCTAACACTTATTTATTAATATTGTTAACTTTTATTTGTTCCTTTTTAGGAGTGTGTATTTAATAATTTTTTTATTTTTATTTGTTTTATTTATTTATTTATTTATTTGTCTTTCTTTATTTAATCTCTACCTTCTTCACACATAAATTAATTATATAAAAACACTTACATAATATTACCACACAAAATTATAATATGTCTAAAGTTTTAACAAAAAGAGGGTCATGACATCCGCCCCTCCTTAATTTGTGCATTATCCTGATGCACACAATACCAAGATAAGAAGTTTCATGTTAAAAGTTTCAAAACAAGAAAGGAAATAATTGTTGCATTTCATATGTATCTTCCCATGTAGCATTCCCCTCGTCATACTGATCCCACTGTATTTTGGATTGATTAATCTCTCTGTTGCGCAATCAGTACTGGCGCCTCTCCAAGATTCTGTATGGCTCTATCATTATTTCCCCTGTTTCTTGGACTTGTAAGGCATTCCAAACCAAAATATGTTTTTCATCAGGTATGTACTTTTTAAGAAGAGAGACATGGAATACATCATGGATTCGACTCAAATGGGGAGGTAAGGCCAATCGATAAGCAACTAGATTTATCTTTTCTAAGATTTCAAAAGGTCCAACATAGCGAGGTGCTAGTTTTGTTTTCTTCCCAAAATTTATGGAACTTTTGTGAGGTTTAACCCTTACATAAACTCTTTCCCCCACTTCAAATTCCCTTAGAGATCTATTTTTATCTGCATAGCTCTTTTGTCTATCAGAGGCTTCTTTTAGCCTTTTCCTTATTTCCTTATTTTTTCTTTCTATTTCCTTTAACATGTCTGGACCAATTATTATTCTATCTTCAAGACTATCCCAACTCAAAGGTGTATGACAAGGTCTACCATAAAGTGCTTCAAAAGGAGCCATTCCCAAAGAAGTTTGGAAGGTATTGTTGTAATAAAACTCTACAAGCGGTATGTACTCTTCCCATTTCCTTTGTTGGTCCATACAATACATCCTTAGTAAGTCTTCTACGATTTGATTTGTCCTTTCTATTTGACCATCAGTTTCAGGATGATATGCTGAGCTAAAATTTAATTGAGTACTCAAAGCTGACTGGAGAGTTGTCCAAAACTTTGAAGTGAATTTTGTATCTCTATCTGATATGATCTTCTCAGGTATTCCATGTAACCTAAATACTTCCTTCACAAAGCATCTTGCTAAGGTAGGAGCATCATCAGTTAAATTCCCTATTATAAAGTGGGCCACCTTGGTGAGTTTGTCAATTACCACCATTATTGCATCATGTCTATAAGGTGTCATTGGTAGCCCCTGTATTAAATCCATGCTAATAACTTGCAATTTATGGTGGGGTATATCATGTGGGTACAATAGACCTACTGGATGGTTATGTTCTACTTTTACCCTTTGACATTCTAAACATTTTGCCATGAAATGAACAATGTCATTTTTCATCCCTTGCCAAAAATACAATTTCTTTAGATCTAAATAAAATTTATTAACTCTAGGGTGTCCTGAATAAGGATTGTTGTGAGCCTCAATTAGAACTATATTTCTCAACCCACTTAGGTAAAGAACATATATTCTTTTATTATATCTCAATAGCCCTTCTTGATCAAGAGTGTACCCTTCAACCTTAGGATTTGCTCGATCATTTTCCAAGATTAGCTTGAATTGCTCATACCATGGGTCTTGTTTTTTCTCTTCCTTTACTTGCTCCTTGAATGAAGTCTTGAAGGTAGTCATGGTTAGCAAGTGTCTCCTTCTGCTTAAAGCATCTGCTACCCTATTTTCCTTTCCCTTAATATATTTTATTTCAAAGTCATATTCACTTAGAAATTCTAGCCATCTCCTTTTCCTTGCATTCAAGTTAGGTTGAGTAAAAATATATTTAAGTCCTTGATTATCCATTTTTAGTTCAAAGGGCTTCCCAAGCAAAAAGTGCCTCCATTTTTGTAAGGCATGAACAATAGCTGCTAACTCTAAATCATGGGGGGCATAGTTTACTTCATGGGTTTTCAACTTTCTAGATTCATAAGCCACTAATCCTTCACCTTGCATAAGCACTCCCCCTAATCCTTCGATAGATGCATCTGTTACCACTATGGAATTTCCATTTGGATCTGGAACCCTTAAGATAGGTGTTGTAGTTAACTTTTCCTTTAAAATCTGAAATGCTTTATCACTTTGTTCTGTCCACATAAACTTTTTATTCTTCCTTTGTAATGATGTGATAGGATTTGCAATCTTAGAGAATCCCTCTACAAACCTTCGATAATACCCTGCTAAACCCATAAAGCTTCTCACTTCTGACACAATTTTAGGAATCGGCCATTCCACTATTACCTTAATCTTTTCTAGATCAACTGCTATTCCTTCTTTAGATATAATGTGACCAAGGTAATGGATTTTCCTTTCAAAGAAGGCACATTTTGACAATTTCCCATATAATTTATGTTCCTTCAATATTTGCAAGACTAGTTGTAAGTGAGCTAAATGTTCTTCATTTCTAGAATAAATTAATATGTCATCCAAAAATACCAAGACAAATTTTTCCAAAAAATCATGGAACATGCTATTCATTAGGTTCATGAAAGTAGCTAGGGCATTAGTCACACCAAAAGGTACAACCGTGAATTTGTAATGCCCATATCTTATTCTAAAGGCTATTTTTGGGATATCCTCCTCCTTAATTCTTAATTGATGATAGCCTGATCATAAATCTATCTTGGAGAATACTGCTGCTCCCTTCATTTGGTCAAAAAGGTCTTCAATTCGAGGTAATGGATACCTATTCTTTATTGTGACCTTGTTTAGCATTCTATAATCAATACACAACCTCAGAGTTCCATCCTTCTTCTTAACAAACAAGACTGGTGCTCCCCAAGGGGACACACTTGGCCTAATTAAGCCCTTCCCCAAAAGTTCTTCCAATTGCATTTTAAGTTTCTGTAATTCTATAGTGTTCATTCTATAAGGTTCCCTTGACACTGGTTTAGCCCCTAGTAAGATGCCAATGGAGAAATCAAATTTTCTTTTTGGGGGTAATCCTGGTAATTCTTCTAGAAATACATCCTTATATTTTTGCAAAAAGGGGAAGTTTTCAAAGGTTGGAGTATTTTCTTCTTCATTCTCATCAAAACTTACTAAGTATATTTGAGCTCCTCTTCTTCTTTCCTTCTTTAATTGCATTTCTGAGATAATTTCTGCATTTATAGGTTCAAATTTTCCTTGTATTTTGACCCTTCTTCCCTCATCATTGTAACACTCAACCACTTTATTGTAACAATCTACATTAGCATGGTGATGTGTTAGCCAACTCATCCCAATAATTACATCATATACTCCTAGGGGAGCCACATAAAGGTCTACCATTGTTTTAAATTTAGGAAATTGCACCCTTGCCTTTGATAAATATTTGGTTACTTCCCTAGTTGCCTTATCCCCATACTGAACCATCCATGATGATTCCATATGGCTAACTCTTAGTGTTAACTTCCTTACTAATTCTAGTGAAATGAAACATTCAGATGACCCAGTGTCGACAAGAATTGAAATTGGTTGGTTGAAGAGGGTACCTGTGGTTTCTACGGGAACATTCTAGAATCTTGTCCTTCGATTTCTAACTACTGCATGAATCCTTTGTTGTGGTCCTTGTTGGGGTTGGTTGTTTCTAATTTGACCTTGCATCCTTGGGAAATCTCTAGCATAATGATTTCCTCCACACATAAAACACCTGCCTGGTGGTCCTCGTTTAACTTGGTTCCTAGGAGGATTATTCCTTGCTTCATTGTTCCTTGGTGGATAAGTTGCCTTGTTAAAATTTAGTTGATTATTCCTATTATAATTGTCCTTGTTATTATTGTATCCATTTCTTGGATTATGATTTGGTGGTGGTCTTCTTTCTGATGCATTGTTCCTTTGGTTTTTGTTGACATTGGGGTTTCCCTTGAACTCATGTTTCCTCTTATTGTTAAAGTTTTGTCTTACTGCTGCTAGGGCTTGCACCTTCCTTTCTTGTTTAAGAGACTTTTCTAATACCTCATTCATGTTCTCAGGTCCATGCATATCAACCTCTGCCCCTATGTTAGTATTTAGTCCCAATATGAATTTCCTTGCTTGGCTCTTTTCATCTTTCTGATACATTGGCACATATTTCAATAATTTGGCAAACCTATCCCAATATTGTTGAACTGTTAGGGTCCCTTGCTGAAGGTTGTGGAATTCTGCCATTTTCTCATCAAAGAATAACTGTGGTAACTACCTTTTATGGAAAAGATGAACAAATTGTTCCCATGTGATTGTGTCCTTATTGTGTCCATTTTGTTCCTTAGCATTGGTCCACCAACTGACTGCCTCCCCAATGAGTTGATAAGATCCCCATAAAGCCTTAGTGGTTTCACAAAAATCCCTTAACTCAAAGTATTTTTCCATTTCATTCAACCAATTTTCTGCCCCTTCACCTATATGTTTTCCATCAAACTTTGGTGGAGTGTGTAGTACCCCTCCGTTTATGCTTATGCTTTCTGCTGTTATGCTTTCACATTGTTAGACCTATGATGTTTTGTTGGATATTTTGATTGCTGGTTTTGAGCGATGGTGGATTATTCTGTGACATGATGATACTTGTTTGGTGCTTATTGTTTTCAGACATGATATGATTTAGCGCAGATGTTATTTTAAGTTGTTATTGCTATGTACATGTTTATGATGGACTAATAGTTATTCATTTTCGTCAGTTTGCTGTGAAGTGTATTGGTGTGGAGAACAGAATCGCATCACTTGCTTGCGAGTGCCCTGCCATATCTGTGATTTTCTCCTCACGGTGTGTCTGCTTAATGTTTTCTATATGTATATGTATGCACATTATTTGCTTGGTTGCAGGATTTGCAGGTACATGACACTGACTCCACCTTTTTATTCAGGTTTGAGCGTGTCAAGACTCAATGGAAACGTTGATCGGGAGATAGTAGTCTGGTTAACCCTAGTCTAGTCTTTAACCCTGGTCTTAGTAATTTGTCTGTTTTAGTTTTGAGTCATAGGTTTGTCTTGTATTTTCTGTTTGGTTAAATCATTTTGAAAAGGTAGATTTGGTTAATTTTTAATGTTGGTTATCATGTTTTAAATTATTGTTATTTAATTAATGTTTAAATGTGGTAAAATTTACTTGCTTGATAACTTAATTCATTAATTAGCTTATTTGGTTAAATAGTTGATCTGAAAAAAAAAAGATTAAACTATTTTAATTAAATAAATTAATTAATTAAATTAAATTGTTAAGTGGGTAAATTATATTGCATTTAAAAATTAAATAAATTGTGGAAAATTAGAAAATAAAAATTAATAAAAATAGAATGCATGTAAATTAAAATTGAGTTTTAAAATTTAAATTAAAATTTTTGCATGCAAATAATTGAAAGGCAAAAATTGCCGAGAAGTTGTTGAGAAGATATTTGCAACTTCTCGACAAGTGTGCAAGTTGCATTTATTTGGTTTGTTGAGAAAAATTGTTACAGGAGGATATTTTGGATCTCAGGAAAAATAGAAGGGTTATCCAATTTCCTTACGGGGAAATTATCAGGGCACTGGCAAAAAAATTCTCTTACTGTGCAAATTTCAATATTTCTTAGAAGTTGTTATCTCTCTATATTTTTGGATTGTAAATCTTGTGGAAGATTTCTTGGTGGGAGGAAATTTTGCGTTGGTTGGAAAAGCTTTTAGGAATTTTGTGCGTTACAGGCAAAAGGGTTTTTTTCTACAGACAACCTTCTATATACATGTATTCTTCTTTTAAAATTTGATTTCTTTTTGAAAAGAATCTTGAGAAAATATTAATTTAGTTTTTCTTGTGTTTGATTTCTCGGGAATTTAGTAAAAATTTTATTTAGGCAGTAAGAAAGATCTATGAAAGATTTTATTTGAGAAATAAAAGAAAGTTCTCTGTTATTTTATTTATGAATCCCTGGAAAATTGTGAAAACAAGGGAAAATGGAGAAATTAAAAAGAAGGGAAAAATGGGGTTTTATATATATTAGTGGAAATTCACAGAGGAAAAATTGTTAAATTTATTATGGGTTTTTGAAAAAATCCTTTTGAATCTCTGTTGAAAGTTATTACTAGTTTCAGTATTTAACTGTTTGATTTTATGAATTTAATATATATATATTTATATATGTTTATATATCTATTTAAAAAAAAAATCTTTTACCATTTATAAGCTCTGTAAAAACGCCGTACGTAATAAATTATATGAAAATAAAATTCATTCAATTTTATTTTTAAAACATTTTATTTTACATGAAATCGCGTTTTTATCACCGTACAGGCGAATTCAGAATATTTTTTTAAAAAAAAATTAAAAAAAAAAATGCAGAGAGGGTTTGGGGAGGGTCGAAACCCTCCCCTAACTCCTTATTAGAGGGCACAACCCCCATGGCTGTGCACAACAGCCACCAGGGCTGCTGGGCGCAGCCCTGGGAGGGCCGCGGCCTCCCCACAGGGAGGTCGCGGATAGCGCCGAAGGATTCAACATTTATTTATTTAATTTTCTTTTAAAATGAAAATTTTATATACCAATTGTGATATACGCGATTTTTAAGTGATATGATTTGTAATTATATATATATATATGTATGTAAATATATATATGTATATATATATGTATATGAATATATATATATATATATATGAATATATATATATATATATATATATATATATTTGTAAAAAAAAAGAGTTCAAATTGTATATATATTATTTCTTTTTAAATTATAATTTAAAAAAAAAAATTAAATTAAATAAAGGTTGAGAAAATTATAGCATATAATATATAGTGAAATTGTGAAAATCAACAAGATAGATTAAATGAAGTAGTTATTTTCTTGATTATTAAGAGATCTTTTATTAAGACAATTTGTAAATATATTGTTTTCAAATTGATACATATGGACTTAGTATATCCAAATGATAGTTGTGTATTTCCATTTGTTTTAAATTGTTTTATTTCTCTTTGTGATTGGGCAAAACGGGAAAAGTCTCTAATAAACAAGTCTTCCAGACCAACTGTTAAATGGAGATTGTGATTGAAAAGTAAAATATCTTGTGTTTTCTAAGTGTGTGTACATGGTTTTGTTTGGTGGTTTGACACCTGAGTTATGAACATTGATTGTTGTTCATTGTAACGTGTTTAGTCTTTTATATTGATTCTGGTTATGTGTACACTTGTAAACCTTAGACGAAAAACACAGTATATCCTTGTTATGTTTAGGGGAGTGGCTATTTGTAAGGGCCGACACACAAAGTGGTGTGAGGGTAACTTACAAATAGTTAGTAACTCAGTGATAATTAAATGACACATTAGTTAGTTTAAAACACTTAACAAGATATTTTGCCTCACTTATGACTCTTGAGCTACTACAGTCATGATTATAAGATGAGAAGGCCTGGAATGGCAAATCGGTGTCTTGTTCCTTTAAAAGACATTCGATTCCGCAAAAGTATGCAATAGGGGCCGAGTTTGATAAGAGGTTACCAGGGTAACCCAAGGATTTGGGGGCCGGAACCTAGGAAGAAACACCAGGGTAACCTTTGCATTGTTGTGATGATACTCCACCTAGAATAACAGTTAACCTCGTATTTGTAGTAAATTCAATTCTCAAAAATCTGGAAGCAATGTAACCAATAGATTGTTTATACTAGTGTCTAGGGTTAGTAGATTAGGTCTAGGTAACCCTATTACTATCTCCTAGCATGGGGGGTGGGCCTATGGGTACCACATGGTTGGGTGGAATGTGGACCTTACTCTGTTGGGTCCCTAGTTTGATCATGGCATCGAGAGCTTCATGGATGGAGAGCTCGCACTTGGATCTTATGTTTATTTCAACATTGTATATTGTAAACTTTTATTTGAAAACATCCCTCAATTGTATAAGAGGTGAACAATGTAATTGTAATTGTAATTATTATTTGAACTACCTCATCAGATGGATGAGTATTGTATATGTGGTTAAATGCAATGTATGGAAAAACATGTATGTACTTTATGTTATTATGAATGGTATTCAAATGAATTTTCTATGTTATGAAATGATTATCTTTATGTTAATATTTATTATGAGCAATGCGAAATACTTAAGTCACTTATGGAAAACTCAAAGTAGTGTAACGTCACATAACCTAAGAATGTATGCTATTAATTAACTTAATATTAATACTTTAAAAAAAAAATTATTACACCTTTATAACACATTTGCAACATTCTTAGGTTATTAAGACGGGGCATTACAGATTGGTATCAGAGCGAGGTTACAAACACTGGACGCTCTGGGTAATCACGATCCCATTAGGTTGACCTAGTACGTAGTGTTGCAACTGATAACTTTGGTTGTATAGTATCTAAGACTCGTTATTGTTATGTGTAGGAACATGCCTAGGCGAGGAGGAAGAGGTCATGGTAGAGGTCAAGGTGGAGGCTGAGGGCCAATCCCTTAGGTTACTCCCCCTCCTAGCTCTCACCACAGTGATCAGGTAGAATAGATGGGTCAGAGAAATGAGGGACAAAATCCTGAACAGTCAACAGTAGAGGGTTCTCAGATATGTCCATTACTAGAGGAGGTCCTAGCTCATCTTGGACCTAGACAGGTAGATGAGCAGGAGGTTGTGAGAGAGAGGGATAGATCCCCTAGGAGAGTAGAGGACACAACACATCAGGATGCTATCATCATAGGTCATATGAGGGATTTACTGAGAGCACGTCCTCCTACCTTTGATGGTTCAGGAGGAGGATTAGAGGCAGAGACTTGGCTACTAGATTTGGGTAGATGCTTTGCCATGCACCTTTATGGTAGCAATACTCGTGCTAGATGCGCTATTATGCACTTGAGAGGATTTGCCTCTACTTGGTGGTGCTTAGAGGAGCAGAAGCTCCATATAGATATTGGTTCTGTGTCTTGGGAGATGTTTCTCAAGAGGTTCAGAGCACGGTTCCTTTCGGAACATTGGAGGCAGCATAGGGCTGATGAGTTCCATGATCTATGTCAGTTGGCTCTTTCGATAGAGCAATATGAACATAGGTTCTACGAACTCAAGCAGTATGTTGGTATTGGCGATGATGAGCCTATGCTAGTACAACATTTCATCAGGGGTTTAAATGCCTGCATTAGTGGTGGTGTCCGAGTCTTTGAGCCAAAGACTATAAAAGTCACGGTGGAGAAGGCTCGCATTGTAGAGGAGAACCTTATTATGGCTTTAGGTGGGCACACAAGAGTGCATATTGGGAGTGCTCCTGTAGCAGGTTTTAGTCCATAGGGTGGACAGGCATAGATAGGTGGTTCTTCCAAGAACTAGCAGACTCCCATAAAGGGTGGGCAGTAACAACAACAATGAACACCTCAAAAGAACAATAACCCTCAACCACAACAACAAAACAGTCCTCAAACAGGAAAGGGTCAGAACTAGTGGCACAACAAGCGCAATAGACAGGATCAGCCTGTGCAGAGTGCTCAGTCTACCGTCAGTAGGGGTAGTTTTCAGCAGTCCAATGCACCTTCGGGTGGCAGAGGATTTGGTAGAGGCACAGGAATAGGTTGTTATTCATGTGGGTAGCATGGGCACATAGCTAGGCAGTGTTCGATGAGAGGTTCTACTGGTTATGGGCCTCGACCTATAGTTTTAGAGCCTACAGTGGGTGATGCAGGATGATCACATACAATATATGCAGCGGTTAATGATCGCCAAGCCGATCACTAGAATACGGTGGTCAAGACTTCAGGTAAGTTACATGGTATTAATGTGTCTATTCTTTTTGATTCTGGAGCCACTGACTCCTTTATTTCATCGACCATTGTTGACCGTTGTGGTCTTGTGGCGGTAAAGCAAGGTGGTAAATGGAAAGTTGAATTTTCCTCAGGGGTGAAGTAGTAGTAGAAAACTTAGTACATAGCTATGAACTTAAAATTGGTACGTTAACTACCTTAGTAGATTTATATGTTACACCCTTAGGATCGTATGATATAGTTTTAGGTATGGATTGGTTAGCATCTTATCATGTTGTAATTGATTGTCGACTTAGGACAGTTAGTTGCATTAATGATTTAGGTGCAAAAGTGGAAATCATAGGTATTCAAAGACCTATCTCTTTGCGGATGATATCTGCTATGCAATTAAAGAGATGTCTTTGTCAGGGATGTCAACTGCTTGCAACAACAGTTACTAATTTAGATGAGGGTGAGAGTTGAGAGGTATCTCTTGATGATCATCCTATTCTTAGGGAATTTGTAGATGTGTTTCCCGATGACATTCTTGGAATGCCACCGAAAAGGGATATTGACTTTAGAGTTGACCTAGTTCCTGGAGCTGAGCCTATATCTAGAGCTCCTTATAGAATGATGACTCCGGAGTTAGAGGAACTATTAGAAAAGGGATTTATTTTCCCAAGTGTTTCCCCTTAGGGAGCACCTATCATCTTCGTAAAGAAGAAGGATGGATCTCTTAGGCTGTGTATTGACTATCGTTAATTAAACAAGGTTACGATTAAGAATCGTTATCCTTTGCCTAGAATCGATGATCTTTTTGATCAAATTAAGGGAGCTAATGTGTTCTCTAAAATCGATTTGAAATCCAGTTATCATCAATTGCATATAGCTAAAGCAGACATCCATAAAACTACTTTTCAAACTCGTTATGGGCACTATGAATTCACAGTAGTACCATTTGGGTTAACAAACACACCATTAGTATTTATGAGTTTAATGAATGGTGTATTTCGTACATACCTTGATCGCTTTGTCCTGGTATTTCTCGATGATATTTTAGTCTATTCGAGGAACATAAAGGAACATGAAGAACACTTGAGATAGGTATTGCAATGTTTAAGGGAAAATCAATTGTATGCAAACCTGAAGAAGTGTGACTTCTTTCAACCTGAAATAAAATACCTTGGACATGTAATATCTGGTAAAGGTATTGTTGTGGATCCTTCAAAGATCCAAGCCATTATAGATTGGCCCGCACCTACTAATGTAGGTGAAGTTCATAGTTTTATGGGTCTAGTTGGCTATTATAGGCGTTTTGTAGAGGGATTTTCTAGAATTGGTCATCCTATTACTTCTCTTCAAAGGAAAGGGAAGAAGTTTGTTTGGACTGAACAGTGTCAGTTGGCTTTTCATACTCTTAAAGAAAAGTTAACTAATGCACCTATACTCATTGTTCCTGATCCTACTAAGGATTTCGTAGTATGTGCGGATGCATCTTTAGAGGGCTTGGGAGCAGTTTTGATGCAATATGGGAGTGTGGTTGCTTATGAGTCTCGTAAACTCAAAGATCATGAATTAAACTATCCTACTCATGACCTAGAACTAGCTGCAGTAGTGCACGCATTAGTTCATTGGAGACATTTCCTATTAGGTCATCATTTTGAACTTCATACTGATCACCGTAGTTTGCAATACATCTTTACGCAACCTAACTTGAATGCTAGGCAAAGATGGTGGATGGAGTTCTTATGTGAGTACGATTTTGAAGTAAAATATGTTCAGGGCAAAGAGAATGCAGTGGCTGACACTCTTAGCCGATGTTGTCATGAGATCTCTGCTACTACTCTTGAAGTAGATTTGAGAGGTCAAATAGTAGCTGCACTTCCTATTGATAGATTATATCAGGAAGTGAAGTCGAAAATTGAATCAGGTAGACCTTTAGAAGGTCGATTTGAAGGTTATGTCTTAGAGTCAGATGGTATATTACAGCATTTAGGTCGTATTTATGTACCACATGTTGAGAGTCTTTGTACATTAATTATGACTGAAGCTCATCGAGCTCCGTATTCAGCTCATCCAGGAGTCAAGAAAATGCATGCTGATCTTCGGCAATTGTATTTTTGGCCTGGTATGAAATGTGATATTGCTGACTACGTATTGAGATGTCTTGAATGCAACAAGTTAAAGCTGAGCATCATCATCCTACTGGATTATTGCAGCCACATCTCATTCCCAAATGGAAATGGGATATTATATCCATTGACTTTATTGTAGGGTTACCTACGTCATCACGTCGACATGATGCCATTATGGTAACTGTTGACCGTTTGACTAAAGTAGCTCACTTTTCACCTGTACGATCATCTTACAATGCTTCATCTGTAGCTAGAATATTCATGGAGGATATCGTTAGGTTACATGGGATTCCTCGTAGGATTATATCGGATAGAGATCCTGTATTTACTTCTGCCCTATGGACTTCATTACACTATGCTTTAGGTACACAATTGAACTTTAGTTCAGCCTATCATCCTCAAACCGATGGACAAACTGAAAGAGTTAACCAGATATTGGAGGATATGCTTAGGATGTACGTAATGGACCAACAATCAGGTTGGGAGGATTACTTGTACTTAGTAGAATTCACTTACAACAATGGATATCAAAGTTCCATAGGTATGCCACCATATCAGGCATGATACAGTCATCCTTGTTGAACTCCACTAAGTTGGGATTGACTTGCGGATAGAGTATTACTTGGGCCTGAGATGCTTCGTGACAGGGAGCAATAGGTTGACCGTATTAGAGAGCATTTGATAGCAGCTCAGGATAGGAAAAAGAAATATGTCGATGCGCATAGGATAGATCGATAGTTCGCTATTGGTGATAGAGTGTTTCTTCGAGTGCGACCGCGAAAGAGTCCAATCTGTTACGAAAAAGGCTCTAAGCTTGCACCTCGTTTCCTAGCACCATTCAAGATCTTAGAAAGAATTGGTCCTGTGGTGTATTGAATCGCCTTACCACCCAATTTATCTCGTATTCATGATGTTTTTCATGTATCAGTACTTAGACCATATCATCCTGACATATCTCATGTACTTGACTGGAATGCGTTACAAGTAGAGGACTGGCAGCTGGCTTTGGAGCCCATGGCCATTCTTCAGCACCGGACGCTCGGTCTCAGGGGTCGAGACATTGATCAGGTGAGGGTCCAATGGGATCCTAGCTATGAGGCTTCGACTACCTGGGAGGATGCGACACGTATGAGGGAACTTTATCCCTATCTATTCGTAGGCTTTCAGGAGCAAGCCTGATCCTAGGGGGGAGGATGTAGTACCCCTCCATTTATGCTTATGCTTTCTACTGTTATGCTTTCACATTGTTCGACCTATGATGTTTTGTTGGATATTTTGATCACTGGTTTTGAGCGATGGTGGGTTATTCTGTGACATGATGATACTTGTTTGGTGATTATTGTTTTCAGACATGATATGATTTAGGGTAGATGTTATTTTCAATTGTTATTGTTATGTACATGTTTATGATGGACTAACAATTATTCATTTTCATCAGTTTTCTATGAAGTGTATTGGTGTGGAGAACAGAATCGCATCACTCGCTTGCGAGTGCCCTACGATATCTGTGATTTTCTTTGCACGGTGTGTCTGTTTAATATTTTCTATATGTATATGTATGCACATTATTTGCTTGGTTGCAGGATTTGCAGGTACATAACACCGACTCCACCTGTGTATTTAGGTCTGAGCGTGTCAAGACTCAACGAAAACGTTCATCGGGAGATAGTAGTCTAGTTAACCCTAGTCTAGTCTTTAACCCTGATCTTAGTAGTTTGTTTGTTTTAGTTTTGAGTCATAGGTTTGTCTTGTATTTTCTGTTTGGTTAAATCATTTTGAAAAGGTAAATTTGGTTAATTTTTAATGTTGGTTATCGTGTTTTAAATTATTGTTATTTAATTAATGTTTAAATGTGGTAAAATTTACTTGCTTGATAATTTAATTCATTAATTAGCTTATTTGGTTAAATAGTTGATCTTAAAAAAAAAAAATTAAACTATTTTAATTAAATAAATAAATTAATTAAATAAAATAGTTAAGTGGGTAAATTATATTGCATTTGAAAATTAAATAAATTATGGAAAATTAGAAAATAAAAATTAATAAAAATAAAATGCATGTAAATTAAAATTGAGTTTTAAAATGAAAATTAAAATTTTTGCATGCAAATAATTGAAAGGCAAAAATTGCCAAGAAGTTGTTCAGAAGATATTTGCAGCTTCTCGACAAGTGTGCAAGTTGCATTTATTTGGTTTGTTGAGAAAAATTGTTACGGGAGGATATTTTGGATCTCGGGAAAAACATAAGGGTTATCCAATTTCTTCATGGGGAAATTATCAGAGCACTGGCAAAAAAATTCTCTTACTGTGCAAATTTCAATATTTCTTAGAAGTTGTTATCTCTCTGTATTTTTGGATTGTAAATCTTGTGGAAGATTTCTTGGTGGGAGGAACTTTTGCGTTGGTTGGAAAAGCTTTTAGGAATTTTGTGCGTTATAGGCAAAAGGGTTTTTTTCTACAGACAGCCTTCTATGTACAGATATTCTTCTTTTAAAATTTGATTTCTTTTTGAAAAGAATCTTGAGAAAATATTAATTTAGTTTTTCCTGTGTTTGATTTCTCGGGAATTTAGTAAAAATTTTATTTAGGCAGTAAGAAAGATCTATGAAAGATTTTATTTGAGAAAGAAAAGAAAGTTCTCTATTATTTTATTTATGAATCCCTGGAAAATTGTGAAAACAAGGGAAAATGGAGAAATTAAAAAGAAGAGAAAAATAGGGTTTTATATATATTAGTGGAAATTCACAGAGGAAAAATTGTTAAATTTATTATGGGTTTTTGAAAAAATCCTTTTGAATCTCTGTTGAAAGTTATTACCAGTTTCAGTATTTAACTGTTTGATTTTATGAATTTAATATATATATATATTTATATATGTTTATATATCTGTTTTAAAAAAAATCTTTTACCAGTCATAAGCTCTGTAAAAACATCGTACGAAATAAATTATATGAAAATAAAATTCATTCAGTTTTATTTTTAAATTTTTTTATTTTACATGAAATCGCGTTTTTATCGCCGTACGGGCGAATTCAGAATATTTTTTAAAAAATAATTAAAAAAAAAAACGTAGAGAGGGTTTGGGGAGGGTTGAAACCCTCCCCTCACTCCTTATTAGAGGGCGCATCCCCCATGGCTGCGCACAACAACCACCAAAGCTACTAGGCGCAGCCCTGGGAGGGCCGCGGCCTCCCCACAGGGAGGTCGCGGACAGCGCCGAAGGATTCAACATTTATTTATTTAATTTTCTTTTAAAATAAAAATTTTATATACCAATTTTGATATACGTGATTTTTAAGTGATATGATTTGTAATTATAAATATATATATATATATATATATATATATATTTATATTTATATATATATCTATGTAAAATATATATATATATATTTGTAAAAAAAAAGAGTTCAAATTCTATATATATTATTTCTTTTTAAATTATAATTTAAAAAAAAAAAATTAAATAAAGGTTGAGAAAATTATAGCATATAATATATAGTGAAATTGTGAAAACTAGCAAGATAGATTAAATGAAGTAGTTATTTTCTTGATTATTAAGAGATCTTTTATTAAGACAATTTGTAAATATATTGTTTTCAAATTGATACATATGGATTTAGTATATCCAAATGATAGTTGTGTATTTCCATTTGTTTTAAATTATTTTATTTCTCTTTGTGATTGGGCAAAACGGGAAAAGTCTCTAATAAACAAGTCTTCCAAACCAACTGTTAAATGGAGATTGTGATTGAAAAGTAAAATATCTTGTGTTTTCTAAGTGTGTGTACATGGTTTTGTTTGGTGGTTTGACACCTGAGTTATGAACATTGACTGTTGTTCATTGTAACGTGTTTAGTCTTTTATATTGATTCTGGTTATGTGTACACTTGTAAACCTTAGACGAAAAACATAGTATATCCTTGTTATGTTTAGGGGAGTGGCTATTTGTAAGGGCTGACACACAAAGTGGTGTGAGGGTAACTTACAAATAGTTAGTAACTCAGTGATAATTAAATGACACATTAGTTAGTTTAAAACACTTAACAAGATATTTTTTCTCACTTATGACTCTTGAGCTACTACAGTCATGAGTATAAGATGAGAAGGCCTGGAATGGAAAATCGGTGTCTTGTTCCTTTAAAAGACATTTGATTCTGCAACAGTATGCAATAGGGGCCGGGTTTCGTAAAAGGTTACCAGGGTAACCCAAGGATTTGGGGGCCAAAACCTAGGAAGAAACACCAGGGTAACCTTTGCATCGTTGTGATGATACTCCACCTAGAATAACAGTTAACCTCGTATTTGTAGTAAATTCAATTCTCAAAAATCTGGAAGCAATGTAACCAATAGATTGTTTATACTAGTGTCTAGGGTTAGTAGATTAGGTCTAGGTAACCTTATTACTATCTCCTAGCACGGGGGGTGGGCCTACGGGTACCACATGGTTGGGTGGAATGTGCACCTTACTCCGTTGGGTCCCCAACTTGATTATGACATCGAGAGCTTCATGGATGGAGAGCTCGCACTTGGATCTTATGTTTATTTCAACATTGTATATTGTAAACTTGTATTTGAAAACATCCCTCAATTGTATAAGAGGTGAAAAATGTAATTGTAATTTTAATTATTATTTGAACTACCTCATCAAATGGATGAGTATTGTATATGTGGTTAAATGCAATGTATGGAAAAACATGTATGTACTTTATATTATTATGAATGGTATTCAAATGAATTTTCTATGTTATGCAATGATTATCTTTATGTTAATATTTATTATGAGCAATGTGAAATACTTAAGTCACTTATGGAAAACTCAAAGTAGTGTAACATCGCATAACCTAAGAATGTATGCTATTAATTAACTTAATATTAATACTTAAAAAAAAACTTATTACACCTTTATAACACATTTGCAACATTCTTAGGTTATTAAGACGGGGCATTACAGAGTGATTTTCTTTAGATCCTTTGATAATTCCATTATGTGATTCCCCCTTCTTACTTCTACTTCATTTCCTTGATTGCTCCAAGATTCTCCCTTTCTTGTTCACCCCTGTTTTCAATATTGTTTTGCCTTGTCCTAAGGTCTTCTATGGATTGTTCCAAGTTGTTGATCTTATCCCTTTGTTCAATTAGCAAATTTATTATGGCCTCCACCCCTGTTTCTTTATTTCCTTGCTCTTGCTCTTGGGAAATTCTAGCTCGGGTTACCCTTCTTGCCATCAAGAATTTCTTGGAAAATTCAAATTCCTAAAATCAAAATTCTATTCAAAAATTTGTTGTAGATTTTCTATCTCAATACTATCCAACTTACTCAAAATATTCTTATGTTAATCAAGTTGTAGTGAGCTCAAGGCCTAGTCTTTGAACCTTGGCTCTGATACCACATGTAAAGACCCACACTTCCTTGAACCAAAAATTTCAAATTTTTTTTTTAAGTAAATCCCTTAATGTCTTGCTCAATTAGTTGTATACTTAGGAACTTCTATCCATACAGGATAGGCATCTATCCATCCGGGATAGGCATCTAACCATATGAGTTAGGATAATGTCCATTCAGGACCAATATTCATCTATCCATCCAGCATAGGCATCTAACCTTTCGGGTTAGGTTAATGTCCATTTGGGGACCAAGATCTATCTATCTAAATAAGGTAGAGATCTAACCACATGGGTTAGAAAATGCTCTGGCGAGAGACTTAGACTCATAGGGACCATCTGGGTCCTAAGTCACTCTCTAAAGACTACACTCCCCTACTAGGAGTGCACCGAGGTCAACGTCCTTAGGAGTATGTGAGATAATAATAAAAGCTTGAGTCCCACCTTAGAATTTGGCCTAAAGCCTCGAGGAATCAAGAAAATCCATCTGGGATTCCTTCTGAGTATAACAAGTAATCTCTAACTTCAATTTTAATATTTATTTATCTTCCTTTATCTTAAGGTATCTTAAAAAATCCAATAAGGTAAACACCCTTAACCTATCCTAAATCTCCACCCCGAGCACCTGCGTACTAGGGACAACTCCGTCCCTAGACTGCCTACATACACCATTCCAGAACGAGATCAAGGCGTATAATATCTTGTTCTATTTCCTAATCTATTGTTTGATGTAAACTATTTTGTGGGTACGTGACCCTTTCTAGGGCCATCTCCCCAGATAGTTTCTCTTCATTTGCTACCCACATGAGGGAGCATAAAGATTCATGGTGATCTTTTTCTTGTTTCCTAATTCATCTATATCCTAAATTCCTATAAGTCACGTCACCCTTTCCCGTTGAACAACAAATCATCAAAGATAAAAGAATTAAAAAGTCAATTTACATGCCCAAACCCTATTAGGGTTTTCTATGATTTTCACTAGCGGATGTAAGTCAATTATAGTATTATCTTTTTTAAATTATCGATTCAAGAGGGATTTCCCGCCCCTTGGATTAACTCCAAAAATGTTCCTTATTACTCCCTGACGATTTATAGGAACGATGCCACAAATGCTGTTGTTGCAGCTTTATTAGGCTATAAGTGTAGTAACTCAAGTGCGACGGCATTACTCGTAAACGTGAGTCAGAGGCACCGTTAATACCGAACGCTACTAGTTTTTTTTTTTTTCTCCTCTTATTTAATTTTTCTATCTAAGAAGAAATTAAATGCATTATCAAATAATAAGAAAAGTAGCTTCTGCACATAAACCAAATGGAATTAAAAACTTTATACCTTCTTGCTAAAGAAGTAAAATTAAATGAACTTACTAAAAAAAACTATTTATTCAAGTATAATTTCTAGAAAGAAGTAGTATTTACATCCTATGAAAGTATAAATACTTGTAACAATGAATTGAATAGTCAAATCCATTTATGAAATAAAAACACTTAAACATAAAGTTAAATTCTTCAAGATGGGTGATCTAATTTATAGATGGTATGAATCTAATTATTTTGAAATGTTAGTATTTTCTAGAAAGGAAAAGTTTGAATCTATTTGCATAGTCTATGTCATAGAATAAATAGTTTTGATTTAAATTGCATGACACTAATATTTTCAAGATAAATATTCATCTAAGTTAGCATAAATAATTCCAACTCAAAGAGACTTCATGGCATAATCTATTGTTTCAAGACAAAAAGTTTATTAATTTTGGTTGCATAAATAAATAAATAATCCAACTAAAAAGAGACTTGATTTAAATTGTATAAGTTATTACACTAATTTCTCATATAGATAAACCAACACAATGTCTTAATAAGAGTCTTAATTTTTAATTGTATAAGTTATACTACTAATGCCTCAAGATTTATGATCTATCTAAAGAAGGTTTGCATTAATTTGCATAAGTTTATTTTTGATAATATTTGAATAATTACATAATTATTTATTCACTATGACCTTGTTGTAATTAAATGAGTCAACCTTGTTTTAAGAAAAAAAATGAATCTACTTGTATATTGAGGGAGAAAATTAATTTAAAGAATAACCATGATATTTAAGTTTATTGTAAATATATTAAATCATAACTATGATGTGCTATAAACCTTAAATCCCAAGAAAATAAATTTATTACATGTAGAGAGAGAGTTTACAATAAATCTAAGAGCTAAGTTTGTGGCATAACAAAAAAGAAATTTGATAAAAGATATGTTAGTAATGCCTTAAATTATATAGTATTTTGTAAATTTAAGTTTATAATTTAATGTTTAATGGTCATAATTATTATTATAGAGTTGTAATTGTTGTCATAAAAATATAGTATTGCCATAAGATATAAATGTTGTCATTCTTCTATTTTAAAATTTTTATAACTAAGTCCATACTCATAGTTTATCATTATTTATGAAGAAAAGAGATATATTATAAGTCCATTAGTTATATTCAACATTAACTAGTAACCAATTCCATATTTGTTCAAAGGAAATTAAATACTATCTCATAAAACCAAAGTTTGGACTAAATCTTCATCAACCATCGATGTTAGTTAATTTATTGTCTTGCTAAGTTAGGATAACTTTATTAAAATTAAGAAATTTATAGATTATTATATATATATATATATATATTAATGAATAAACCCACCCTTTGATAGTTAATTAGACCAAATATTTTATTATTTAATCTATCCAATTGATACCCCCTTTTTAAAAAAAAAAAAATTCTATTAATTTATTTATTTCCAAAGAACAATCTAACTTTAAAACTTATTTCATTTAAGGATTAAATGAATATTAATTAGATATTATAAAGAACTTGAATACAAAAGCACATATGTATTTTAACACTAATAAAATAATAATTCATTTATTTATAAATTTTATTTTATAAAAATTGATTTATATTTGTAATAACATTAACTAGATTAAAAGAAAATAATTTCTTTGTAAATAAACATAAATGAGAATAAATATATTGATTTAAAGAAGAAAAAATAAAATAGGAATAATAATAGTAGAAAGATTAGTTCCATTCTAGATTTAGTTGGAAAAATAAAAATAAACAAAGAATAGGTTGATTCTAACAAATTTTCTAGATATGATTAGTTATTCTAAAAGCAAATCAAAGTAAAGAATACCTTGATGTTGATGGAGTTGCAACAAATCTTCTCTTTGTATTTTCTTCAACTTGATTATTCCTCCTTCAATCCTATCATTCTTCAAAATGATAGCATAAAAATACCATTCATGTGTTGTTGATGAGAGAAGAAATGGGCTCAATTTATAGACTTGAAAGGAGGTAAATGGAGGGTCAAGATTGGAGATTGATTCAACGGCTAAGATTGTTTGAAAAGGTGGGGTTTGGATTGATAGCCTCACTTTGTGACAAGTGTCACAAGAAGAAGGCTTTAAAAATAGGACCACATGGCATGGAGAGAGGAGCCAAGGGTGCTCACACATGTGTGAGCACACCCTGGGAGAAATGGATATGACAAGTCTCCACACTTTTCCCAAGACTATAAATTTCGTCACTTCTCTTTAAGTGACCTTTTGAGAGTTCATACTTTGCCCAAAAGGCCATATTATGTTTTCAATAAGCTTCCACCGCATAGGTACTTACCCTAGGGGTTCAATTTTACCCTAAAGTCAATAGAACAAGCCCAAATAACTATATGAAAGAGAATTCTAATTTTAAAATACAAATTTTGATTTGTGAGCACACCTTGGGTAGATGGGATGTTGATATGTCTATGACATATAAAAGAGAGGGTGGCTTGATAATAACATGTCTATGACATGTAATGGAGGGTGGTTTGACCATGTGTGCTCACACATGTGTGAGCACACATGGGGAAGCCAAATGGCTAAAAGAGGAAAGGTCACATGCATGTTGTAACTCTCACACAAGGGTGAGTGGGGGTGAGTTGTAAGGTGATAGTGACTTGTGCATGCAAGTTACATGTGAGTGAGATTAGAATAAATTTTTAAATTTGAAAAAGATATAATCAAGATTAATTAATCAATTAATTTAAGATTAACCAATTAATGGATTATGAAGGATAGTGACATCTCCCTAATCCTAATTAATTAGATTAAATGATGTATTATATTAAATTAATGTGACTTAGTAAAATGGATAATTTTATTGATTAAGTATAATGATAGATTGTGTCAATTAATAATGCTTAGGATAGGATGGGTGCACTTGTCACTTAATGAATTACCTTTTATTCACAATTATTTTATTCATCATTTTATTTTATTTTATTATTTTATTATTTTTATTTTTCTCTAACACTTATTTATTAATATTGTTAACTTTTATTTGTTCCTTTTTAAGAGTGTGTATTTAATAATTTTTTTATTTTATTTTATTTATTTATTTATTTATTTATGTCTTTATTTATTTAATCTCTACCTTCTTCACACATAAATTAATTATATAAAAATGCTTACATAATATTACCACACAAAATTATAATATGCCTAAAATTTTAACAAAAAGAGGGTCATGACATTTTTGTTTCAAATTTTTTATGTTTCAAATTTTTTGTAGAGACATTAACGATACAAGGAAAAAAATAAAATAAAAAAGGCTTCAATGTTCCATATAACACTTAATATACAATTTATCATTCCAAGAATGTACTATTGAGTCTCAAACAAATAACTATTTTTCCAAAAGAATAAACATCAGGAAGAGTATGTATGTTGTTTACATCTACTTTGACATACATACATATCTATACATATTAAAATTTAATATTGTTTCATGTATGGTTTTTGTTATGTGGCGATGGTTGCAATACAATAAAATAGCCTATGTTGTTTTCCATAAGGTATTGTTAACTGTTGTTCTCTAGCTTTGGCTATATTGTTTCATTTTCGATATGCAATAAAATAGTAAATGTTATAGAGTTTATGTTGTTATCCATAAGGCATTGTTGACTATTTTTGCCACTCATTTTATTTTCCCTATGTGTAGAAATCTACGTATGTGAAATTCAATGTAGAAAATATTATTATATACAAACAATATTCATATGCAACATGTAGCCCATATTGTGTTTTTTTTACATGGGTTTGTTATTATGAATCCCACTATTTTTTGGTTTTTTTCCTCTAAAACATTTATTTTTATTTTTATAGCAGCTAGATAAAGAAGGTAGGTGAAAGAAAGCAAGTGGGAAGAGGAACATTTGGAAAACCCTTTGTAGAGCATTTCAAAAACAAACTATGTACTTGCAAAAAAAATAACCAAGAACATGTATACTATCCATCACTGCAATCAATGGTGGCATTAATGTTCCATATAACACTTAAAATACAACTTATCATTCCAAGGATGTCCCAACAGAATAAACATAGGGATCAGTACGTATCAATGATCTTTGCATCTACTATGACATATATACATTCCTACACATAGGGGAAATATGTCACTACAATCAAATGTCTACACAATTTTTGATAATGCATTGTTGGGTGTTGTTTTGGGGTTTTACATGCTATTAGAGCTATGAGCATGGAGGGAAAGCTTTTGTGAAGGTGCAAGTTCGATCATCCGTTGTCGAGCTGCTATCAAGGTGAGAGGGAGTTTTTTTTCATGTTTTTCTACATGGGGAAATAGTTGCAAAAGCAATACAAAAGTGTTAGTTGTGATAATTTTTTTCCCATTTTTTACAGACGCTCAAGAGAGAAGTAGAGAGAAAGCAAGTGGGTAGAGGTACATTCGAAGCAAGCAGGAAGAGGTGCATATTGAAAAAACCCTTTGTATTTGTAGCTATTCATATATATACTTGTGGACATGGTTGTATGCATGTATACATCTACATATGCATATATATAAACATATATGCATGCAATTGAATGTTATAAGTGCATATAATATTTTGATACAAATGTGTGTAGATATATGTGTTTGTAATGCATTTGTATGTGTGAGTGTGTATGTCTGTATATGCATTTTCTACATGTATCTTTGAGGTCATGAGTTTATCTATATATAGATATGTCTAGTTTTCAATATCAACATAGTTATTTGCTTCATTTCTATTTCAATTGCCACATACTCTTATATCTCCACAAGTTTTGTTCGCTATTTTGAATGTTTATATGTATGTGTGGGTGTGTATGTTTGTATATGCATTTTCCACATGTATTGCTAAATCCACAGGTCAATAATCACCAATTCCCTATGGAAAATAGTGCAGACTATCACTGCAAGACACACAAAAACAACCAACAATGCCTTATTGAGAAGAACATGGACTATTTTATTACTTTGTAACCATCGCCGGTAGAAAGAAACCATACAACAATTAATGTTGATGCCAACTAGCATTCAATTTTGTTGGCATTCCCTATCCACATGCCAAACATATTTAATATTAAAAATTAAAAAATCCACTACCTTTTTTCCTAACCGAGAGGCTAAAATATATACACACAAAAGTATGTGTTTGTTTGGTGTCTCATTTTTCTTTTCTTGTGTGCATATATGTATGTATGTGAAATTAGATATAGACAACATTCATATATACTCATCCCCCTGTTTATTGTTTTGGTAAGACAATTTTTATTTGGTTCATCCTCAAAAGGAATTCTTACAATAATAAACTTTATATTAAGCATAATAAGAAAAATTGGTTGCCACATACAATTTGTTGAAAATATTTTTGAAGTTATTTAAGGAAGAAATTCTATAGAGTATAATGGCTAGTTTTGAATTAGCCCTTTTGTATAAATTTCATATCTTTGATCTGCTACTTCAAGTTTAATGACCCTCACCAATAATGTGTAGACATGCATTGTCTAAAAGCAGTTTTCTTTAGAGTAGCTGATTAAAAATATGGAATTCATGCAAAATAATTAACTGAAGATTGAACATTATACTGAGGAACTCTTTTCTAGAATAGCCTCAAAGAGCTTTTCAATGCATTCTACCTTCCAAGGCCTAATTTTTTCAATTGTTTCCTACATTGAAAATCAAAGTTTTGGGGAAAAATTGAAAATAGTAAAGAGGGTGGTGAAGCAGGAATGTTGATGAAAATTTTGGCTGAAGAGAACACAATAAGGGAAAACCACAAAATAGGAGGTTGCATAGTTTTGTCATTTGATTTATGTGGTTTTAATCTTCTTGTGTTGGATGAGTGTAGAGTATATTGCTGCTACATGTGAGTTCATAAAGTTATGTTGCATATGTCTATCTTTAATATTGCTGCAATCACATAACGTAGAATGATAGGCTCTATATTAGGTGGAATAAGAAATATTGGTTTCACCATTGATCATAGTATGAGGAAATGTATGTTCTTGCTCGAGGGTTTAGTGACAACCTATGAGGCTCTATGACCCAATATGGTAGGATGGAGAGTAGGCTTTATTTTGTTGGGTTTCATTTTATTTTCCCTATGTACAGATATGTATGTCAATGAAATTATATGTAGACAACATTCATATGCACAACAACCTCTATATTAAGTGTAATAGAAAACATTGATATCACCATTGATTATGCTGGTGGAAAATGTATGTTGGTCTACCACTATAATCAATTAGTGAGACCAATGTTTCATCTAACACTTAATATACAACCTATCATTCTAAGAAATCCCTAGTGAGGCCTAGAAAAATAAGAACACTCCTTCAAGCCACACAAAAAATAACCAACAATTCCTTATCAAAAATAACATGAACTATTTTATTACTTTACAACCATCAGCACTACACAGAAGCCATAAATCAAATAATTTATTTGAGGCCACAGAACAACAATCAACAATGTCGTATGGAAAATAGAATAAACTATTATATTACTTCAACAAGGATTAAATGCAAGGTCTAGAAAACCAGAATGCAACATATCAATCAATAAGAGAAATAAGTACGTACCTTTGAGTCATTCTATTATGGAATAATTGAATTGTTAAAATATTATTATAAGTAAAACTAATAATATCATCTTGATTGAACCTTATGGTCTTTATTCTCAAATTCCATGATTAAATCTTTGACTCTCAGTACCTTGTTATGATAATTAAGTATCATATGAACCATGACTGGAATTCATGTTAATAAGAATTATATATTAAAGGAAACATTATTTAGAAAGGAAAACAAAGCATTCATACTAAATAAGGCATGGGATCTCTATATTTTATATGGCCACATCCCATGTATGAGGGTGTCCCCTTATAAAATGATGAATCTATGGTGTGTGGGATTTCGTGCAAGTTGTTGTTCATATCTATATGTACATATATATAAAATAAATAAAGAACATTAGACCATGTTGTATTGAAAATTGAGAAATAATTTTGCATGATGATTATGGAAAGATGATCGTTGTTCATATATCAATAATTAGTGAAGGTACTGATGATCATTTTAAAATTTTTACTTTGATGGAGTTAGACATGACAAAAAATCAGGTTTAATATTAGTTGGTTATTCATTGTGATTAAGTTATGGTGAATTAATTGTTGGTTTATTGCCTCATATCCATACTATTATATCTAGAAGTTCATAAATGCACCGCATTCAATACATTTGATTATGTTTATATCTACATCTATATCAAAAAAATAAAAGAACATTAGAAAATGCTATATTGAAAACTAAGAAATAATTTTGCTTGATGACCATGGAAAGAAGATCTTTGTTTATATATCAATAATTAGTGAAGGTATTGATGACCCAAAAAAATAGAACAACCCCGCAGTGTTGTTATATGGAGCCTAATTAGATTTTGAGGTTAAATTTTTCTCACTTTTATCAGCACGGTTTCCCCCCAAATTATTTAACGGGGGTTTGGGGGTAGCTCCCCCAAGATAGGGTCAAGGGGCAGCACCCCTGAAACCTCTCATGATTTTTATTATTTTATAAAGGCATCATGAGTTAATTTTTCTATTAGTTGACATAAAAAACCCTTTTTTGTTACCGACACAATTCTTGATAAAAGGATAAGGGTTAGGGTTTCCATTGATATTGTATGATAACATTTGCAACTTTATTGAGTTGCAAGGATTATTTGTTGTAATTGGTTCAATTTACTGGATAATAATATTGGACTCTCTATTGGTGGATGTAGCCCGAGTTTGGGTGAACCATGTTAAATATTGTCTCTCATTGTTATTAGTTCTATGTTTTTCATTCCTTTGTTTAATTTTTATTTGCATTTAATTGATATTTTTTGCATACAACTCCTAACAAGTGGTATCAAAGTGGGTTGTGTTTGATTATCATCTACAGGAAAGTCTGACAGTTGAGTGGGAGTCTCACGGTTAAATGGGAGCAATGGCAGATGAGGGTAAATTGAAGGTAGATAAATTCATTGGGTAGAACTATTAGCTATGGAGGATGTAGATGGAGGATTATCTCTATCAAAAATATTTATGGAGGTTTTTGGAGGGAATAGCCAAGAAACCGAAAATAATGAGTGATGAAGAATGTAATCTTTTGGACAGAAAGGAACTAGGAGCCATTCACTTATTCCTAGCACAATTAGTGGTGTTCAATATTACAAGAGAAAAGACAACTCAAGAGTTGATGGAAACCCTGGTGAAGTTATATGAAAATCCTTCCGCTTCGAATAAGGTATTTCTTCTGAAGCATTTATTTAATATGAAAATGGTAGAAGCTAGGTTAGTTGTTGATCATTTAAATGAGTTTAATACAATTACTAGTCAATTAAATTTTGTAAATGTAAAATTTGATGAAGAAGTTAGGGATCTTTTGATTCTATGTTCTTTGCCTGAAAGATGGAATAGCTTGGTAATGGTTGTTAGCAATTCTATTTTTGGTTCAAATACATTGAAATTTGATGATGTTGTTGGTGTTATTTTGAGTGAGGAAATTTATAGAAAAAGCTCAGGTGGAACATCCACATTAGGCAATGTTTTGAATGTAGAAAGAAGGGGTAAAAAAAGGAGAGAGAAAATAATTATGTAAGTCATGGGAAGTCACGAGAAAAATCAAAGGAAAAAAGGTCCCAATCTAGAGACAAGAAGGATTGCTAGTATAGTGGTAAGTCGGGTCATTTAAAGAAAGATTGTTGGTCTCGAAAAAATAAAGGAGACAAAAAGGAAGGAAGTAGGAAAATGTGATAAGTAACAAATCTGATGAGGATACTTTGATGCTTTCTCTTGATAATTCTAATGATTCATGGGTTTTAGATTTAGGGGCCTCATTTCATGCTATGCCCCATAAAATTTATTTTCTTGATTATGTTTAAGGGGATTTTGGGCTAGTTTATTTGGGAGATAATGAACCCTGTCAGATTGTTAGAAAGAGAAGAATTAAGATTAATTTGTAGAATGGGAATCGTTGGCTATTACAAGAGGTAAGGCACATTCCAAGGCTGAGTAGAAATTCAATATCAGCAGGGCAGCTAGGTGATGAAGGCTACACAATTACTTTTGCATATGTGCATGATCGTCATGGAAAAACTAGGCCCTTAAGTGGGGAAAAATTCAAAAAAATCAGAGTTAGCCAACTTGACATAAAAATTTGAATAAATTATCTATAATATTTAAAAAATATGTAAAAATAGAATTTGTAGCAAATTGAATGCAGTTTCTAAACTACTAGGTTTACTTTATTTATTTTTAAATCTATTTGGTGAAAATTTGAAATTTCAATACAGTAGTACTTAAAATTTAGGGAAAAAATAAGTAGGTGTCTGCCTCACCATCGTAACCACAATAAAATGATAATATTTTTTTTAAGATTTTAGATATAAGTAGAGGACTCATGTCTCGATGTGATGCATATTTTTTTGTAATTTTTTCCAAGTAAATAATTAATTATGAATTTTTTATTACAAATTTTAAAAAATATAAAAATTAATATGTCTAACCACCTTAACTTAGTCAAAAATTCATGAAATTCAATGTTTTTTAATCCTATAGTATGCAAAGCATAGAATGTGACACATGTTTCAGATTCAAAATATGTTACCATTTGAAAGCTATAGATATTTTTTAATTAGCCTATCAATTAGGACTTTAGTTGTAATTCAAATACAAAATGAATAATAATTATTTATTAAATTCAAAGTAAATCATAATTTATATTGGTGGAAATTTGAGAATCTCCTTTAAAACCCTTTTCATTTCATCAATTTTGGGTAAAAAAAAAGTCGTCAGCCACATACCCTACACTTACCCATCATATCGCCACTTTTTGGCCTATCATGATCCTGTACATACCCTTTTATTGATAAAAAGTGGAAGGTTTCAAAAGGTTCCTTAATAGTAGCAAAAGGTGTGAAAGTAGGCACCTTATATCTTTGTATAGGTCATACTATTCCTTCTACTTTAGTTGTTGCAGAGAAAACCCAAATAGGTTTAGGAATAATTGTTGCGGGTTCATAGGAATAGACTAAAATAGTTGTTGCAGGTTCTGAGACAACACTATGGCATAACAGACTTGGGAATATGAGTGAAAACTGTATGAAGGTACTTCATTCTAAGAAAGTTTTACCAGGTCTGAAGTGCATTAATATAGATTTATGTGAAAGTTGTGTGTATGGAAAACAAAAGAGAGTTATTTTTCTCAACGATGGGAAGCAAAAGAAAGATGAAAAGTTGGAGCTTGTGCATATAGATGTATGAGTATTGGATCAATTATCTTCTCTCGATGGATCTCAGTATTATGTTACTATTAGAGATCCAAATTTGCACCCCTCTACCAAGTTGTGAAAGAACTCAACAAATTTGGATTAACATGTGACTACTTTCAGGCTTTGGGTATCCTATCATGAAATTAAACCTCTAGATTATGGGTTGGCTCCCATAAATGGTGTCACCTAAACTATTCCTTGCTGGGAAAAGAGGAGAAAGAAACATGAAAAGAAAACTAAACCCCTATGGTGATGCACCTAATTTTATTTCTTAGACCTATTACAGTTGTTTTAACACATTATCTTATCAAAAGCTCAGCTTAACTTAACACAATTTAGACATTTTAACATATCAATGCATAAGTGTTTTGTAAGGAGGCTTGTTTCACTTGTCACTTTGAAGGGAAAAAGCTTCCACAAATAAAATAACTATTGAACTAGTGTAGAGCTTATGACCTACATAAATATATATTTATTCTACCTAAAGGTGCTAAAATGAGACAAACATTGAAGGAGTTACCAAAACTCACAAGAACATCATCAGTCACCACACTACACTCAATAAAGTAGCTTCTAAGAAGGTAAAACACTAAATTTCATTAATAAAAATGGTGTTACATACTATTATATATGTTTGATACTGAGTCATAATGTAGTCTCCTGCTTGAAAAAAGCTTCAAGATGAGCTACAATTCCTACAAAAAGAAAGAAAAAACTCCCTAAAACTTAAGTTTGAAGATACTTAAGCAATTTTTGAAACCAACTTCCCACACATGTCCTAGAAAAACTTGGTCGGATGCAGCATAAAGGCCAAAAAAGAACCTTCCAAAACTCTTGAAAAATGCCTCCAAAATGTAGAAAAGTAAAGCTTGAACCATATTCACAGTAAAAATGTGACAAAACTGCCTCCAAATAGTCTTTTCCATCCAAAAATAGTCAAAGACATCCCTCATGCTTTCTACATGTTGGTCAAGCATCTCCAAACTCTCCACATGCCTCCAAACTATTTGAGTCACACTTTTGGTGTGCAAACATGTGTTCAACATGTTCCATTATGTTTGGAAGACATGAATCTTCAACTAAACCCCCTTGAATTACACATATCAACACATGCCTCTCCAAAATTGCATTTTAAATAACATTTAATTAAATGGCTTATAATTACACCATTTAACTAGATGTTTTACATTTGCAAGAAAATGCAAAAAGAAAAAGGATCAAACATATCTTCTTTGACCATTCTTGAAAGTACCTACATTATTTTGAAATAAATAAAAAATTTAAATTGATTTATAAATCATCACTTTAATAAATGTTCTTTTACATTTGAAATTTGCTTCTCATTGCAAAAATAAAGGCCATGATTCAACCATTTTTTGAAAAAGAATCAAGGCATAAAAAGCAAGTCCTAAAGGGTTTAGACTTTGAAAAAACAAATGCAAAGGTAACCAAGGAATAAGGAATATGACATCATGACATTATTTTGAAAATAATTTAAAAAAAATAAAGGCAACAATTCCTTTAGCTCCACTCGATTAAAATTTAGGGTAAATGTGAAAACCCTAAAAGATCATTTGCATCATTCATGTCTCTTTTCATTTGTACTTTACACCTTTGCTATTGTGCCACCATGGTGCTTCGGGTTTCTAAAGCTTAATGGAGGTTTCATGGAGTTTTTTGAAGCTTCATGATGAGTTGAGGCCATGCTAGGTAAGTTTTCCTCCTCACTATATGTGTTTTAAAATGATTTTAGAGCTTCATTCTTGAAATTTTTGTGAATCAAAATCTAGAAATGGAGCCTTTTCCTTAGCATGATATTTTTCTTTTGGAAATGATGATAAACATTTAGATTTGGCTCCATCGTTTGTCAATTTTTGGCTTTGCAGGTTCTTGGGTGAAAATTGTGCTCTATCCTTGCTTCTCCTTGCTACCTTTTATGTTGATTTTAAAAGCATGAGTAACCTTTTTTTTTATGCCATGTAATGGCAGCCAAAATTTTCACAATCACATTTACCATGATATGATTGTGCAATATTATAATATCAATGATATTTCCTAAGAGGTGGTTAGTTAAAACAGGACCTATATATGTTGACTATTCCACAAGACCATGTTTCCCTATGAATAAAAATGGTTTGCAAAAAATGATTCGATGTCATTCCATAGTACAAGGATGATTCAAAGACTCTACACATATTTTGCATTTTTGTATGAACACCACCTTTTCCTCTTAAAATCCACCTCTATTTTGTATTGTGAGATCATCCCACAAACAACAATATGGCCAAAGTTCATGTTTTCAAGAACCGCTTTAAGAATATCACCACCCACATTCTTAAAATAGATATTGATACCATTTGGAAGGTACCTCTTAAGAGCAACATTTAAGTCTGGTTCCTCCTTGTAATTGAACACATCATAAAAAACTAGCTTGTTTTTCAGTAATTCTACCTTTTCTTTGCTTCTAGCACTCCCAACAATATAACAACAATGCAACTTGGAAAATTGACCAACAAGCTGACCAACTACTCTAGTTGTTGCAGAGATATGGACTATTTTCCTTGGTTTAGGGGAGCTCACCTTAATAATTTGAATGGACCATCCTTCTACACTTGTCACACTAAAGGAAAACATTTTTCACATATTCCTCTTCCATGTGGCATACACTGCACCAATTAAGGTCTTTCCATTGAACATTAATAGGCCTATAGCCTGTAGGAAATACCTCATCATAGTTTTGCACTACAAGCTTGTCATCCCGATCCATGTACTTTGAGCATGCCCGGGCATGTGGTAAAGCTTGGATAAGACTATCTATGCATTTATTTGAAAATCCAAACATGTATGAACTAGAATTATATGTCTTTCTTTTCTCTAGATGAGCTTTCAAACCATTACTATTTTTTTTATTTTGACTTCTCTAATCTTGCATATATCTTCTTCCAACATTGAGTTGGAGTGGATCCATCAATCTCTTCTCTATCTTCTAGTGTGATATGAAAGAGTGGCATATTCCTTTGCAAAGGATTTCTCAAAACTTCCATTGTGCACTCTACATACCTACCTGGACCTTTTATAGAAGTGAATTTCCATATAATAGTGTATCCCTCAGTCCATATATGATGCTCATCATGAAAATTTTCTAAATCTTTTACAATTTTCCCTACACTTAAAACATGAACACTAGTAGTAACAATAGGGAGAAAAAAAGGCACTAGACGCTTTTCTTGATTTTGTCCCTTTCATCCCCCATGCAATCTTAATCACCATCACTTTGTTCATAATTTCTCTCATTTTCTCTCTAACTACCAACATTTACAACTTGTGTTTGTAATTTTGATATTGTTTATGGAAGCTTTAGCTCCTTAAGATACCTCCATGCTTCTCTTAATGCTCACAAAAAGACTAAGCTCATGCTCTTAGATTGTAAGTTGCATTGGAAACCTCTGGAAAATGGCATAATCTACTTAGAATTGATCATTGCATAGTCATAGCTTCCAAAAAGCTGCAATGGAATAGAACCCTCTCTTGTGGCTGGTTCTAATCCATCACAAGTATTTGCACGCAGTTCATCCATGACAAAAGCAGGCCACATGGAATGTCCAGTAATTTTTTCCCATATCAGATACCCATGGCTAGGTTCCCCTTGATAATCATCCATTGATGTAGCTAAGGAAAATCTCTAGGATCCATGTTGTGCAAGTTAAGTGGGCCCAACATCCATAGGTTGTTTTCTTCATTCATTTCTTTCCATGAAAGAAATCTTTTGGGAGTGATGAGTGAAACATTACACACCATGTATGACTGGCCTTAAAACTTTGTAATTTATAGAATGTCATTCATACTAAGCTCCTTGCCACTGTTATACATAACATCCTATGATTAGAACATGCCACCATACTCTTCCACCTTTCAACGCCATATAATACTATCCTGTACCTTATTGTCAACTATATCTCTTTTAGTTTAGGTCTACACTAACTATCCTTCATGATAGGACTATCACACCATTTGAAATGTGATTTTGCATACAGTCTTTGTCTATTTCTATGAGCTTTCTCTCATACTCTTTTTTAGTTTAAGATAACTACCGTTCACAAAAATTTATCTTTAGGCATTGTCCTCTACCTTCTAGGTCTCTCGTCACTTATTATGTTGATAAATCCTTTCAATTCTTTCAAATGCTCACTCCTTTGCTAATTGTTGTTACCTAATGCATTGTCCCTTACTTAGGAATCCTTCATAACTATGATGTTCCTTCTTATGCATTTCTCTTTGAAACAACATACTAGCATGATGGTTTTGGCCTTGCATTCAATTGTTGACCTTATGCTGCAACATGTAACTCATGATGCTTTTAGAAAGAACTTGATAGCTCCTCCATTATTTATGATGAAAGAATAATTGAACTAGATGCATCTATAATTGAACTTGATGCATCTGTGCTTCAATTCTCACAAAAATAGTTTGCTTCTTTAATAAAATTGATCTTGGATCCACTTAAGAAGATTGAAAGACATATCCAGAAAAATACTGCCTCTTTTGACATGAGGCAACCTATAGATTGATTCATTGTGAAAAGATGAAGGGTGACTCTCTTGATAGTTCACATTAATTGTTGTATCTTTTGAATCTGATAATGAAAGTTGATCAACTGGTGTGTTTCTATATTGATTTAATGCATCAATACTATGTTTATCATTGATTTGATCAAGTTGCTCAATTTCCTATCCCTCCTAAAACATAAGAGGGAAGCATGTTGGGCTCAACCCTTGTGGGAGCCACATTTTAATCCACATGTTGTAATTAGCTGAATCATAACAGTAACAAAGACTTATCATAAATCTGCACAAGGAACAAACAAGTTAGATAAACAAAGCATATCATAGGTGTGTTTGATCACTCTTTTCTTGTTTTCCTATACATTTATGGTATGCTGTCTATTTTAATGCTTATGAACATCAGATTACATGTTTATGGATGTATTGCACATATTTTGATCAATGACCTCTCATTGCTCTAACAACACTCTTTTTTTTTTCAAATACAAGAACTTAGGAACAATGAGGAGAGCATCAAATAGAAGCAGGACAAGTGGGGAAGACCTAGATGATGCAAGACAAGTCCAACGAGATTCATCATTCCAATGGGAAATGACAAGTCCCTATCCATTTTATGTGCATTTCCTTCTTTTATCTATAAGCATATAGTCTTTTCTTTATAATAATTAGACTAGTTGTCCCTCAGCTTGTGAGGGACATATACACTTATGATCATCAATAAAGATTACATTTGCAATACACGTTGGTTCTCTTTCTTATTGTATACAATTTGAAAAACTGTAATAATGCAATCTGTTTTGACAATCTCCTTTATGCACATTAATGAAATTTAGCAAAAAATGATGTATCTTTTAATTTTTAAATGAAAACACAACAATAAGTTACCTAATTTATTTGGAAGCAAAAATCAGGTAATAGTTACATTCATAGATGATGCAACTAGGAAGGTTTGGATTTATTTCCTTAAGAAAAAATTTGATGTATAATTTGAAACATTTAAGAAATGGAGAAGTTTGGTTGAGAATGACATGGATAAAAGATTAAAATGTCTTGGATTTGATAATTGTTGTGAGTATTGCAGCAAAGAATTTGAGTATTATTGTTCCTTTAATGGAATTTGTAGGCAAAAAATAGTTCCAGGGGCTCCAAATGAAAATGGAGTGGCTAAGTGCATGAATAGGACAATAATAGAGCATTCAAGGAGCATGAGATTGGATGTTGGGCTACCTTTAAACATGTGGGTAGAGGTTGTCAATACCATTATGTATTTAATTAATAGAGGTCCTTAAGTTCCTTTGGGTTGTGGTATTTCAAAGGAAGCATAGACAGGTAAGAAGGTGGATTATTATTTTCTCAAAACCTTTGGATGTGAAGCATTTGCAAATATAGATTTTGAAAATAGAACCAAGCTGGATGCAAAATAAAAATAAAAAGTATCTTTGTTAGATATGGAATTGATGAATTTGGTTATAGGCTTTGGGATGTTGAAAATCTAAAAATTGTGAGAAGTAGGGATGTTGTATTCAATGAGAAGGTGTTTTATAAAGATCAGTTGCAACAACATGAGAAGAAAGAAAAAAAATTTGTGGTTTGGATGATACTCTAGATAGTAATGTTCCAGTGGTTCCTCATGCTCCACAACAACAACAAGAAATACAACAAACACCAATGAATGTTAGATAGTCAACACAGTTAAGTTGACCTCCTAAAAGGTTTTCTCGCTCTTTGTATTCTATTTTGTTAACAGATGCTAGTGAACCTAAAGGGTATGATGAAGTTATGTAGGTGCACTAATACATTTGACTACAAAATATGATGAAACTATCCAACAAAATATGTAAACTTTGATGTTCGTTAGGTGCTTGTAAAATTTGATGTGTAATTTCCATTTTTTTGAAAGTTTATCCCCAGTGTTCATCAAAATTTTGATGAACCTGGGGTTTGTCTGGGGTTTGTCGAAATGGTGGCTATCATTTCCATCAAATTTTTGACAAACATGAAAAATTAAAAAAAATCAAATTGTGGCCGACATAAAGAAAAGTGAGTTCGCACCTGATTTATTGTGACAATGTTTTGCAATACTTGAGATAGTTTGTGGAGAACTAAGGATGATTTTCTAGGGAAAAATTAGAAAAAATTCAAGAAGATATTGCCAGGTTGAGGGTAGTCATTGTCTTTTTGCAGAATTCAGTTGTGAAGTCAAATTTGTAGTTCCAAGTTTGAAAATCATATTTTAAAGCAACATCTCATCAGATTTCATTTTTAGAGGTTAAGGGTTTTGAGAATTTCATGTCCATATTTTGTTGTGTGGAATCACCATAAGATCACATCCGAGGAACAGATTCTTGTGACTGTAATTATGTGATCCATAACTCTATTGGTCATGTGGCACAGTTGTGCTTTAACAAATACAAGATGCATTCATGTGTGACCCAAGTTTAATGTGGGTATGTTGTGATATAAATGGAGGCACTCATATAATGTAGTTAATTCAGGTTGTATAATGTAGGTTTTAATCATCATTGGGTGCATTTAGGTTGTCTCAAGTTTAATAGGTAGGATGTAATTATAGCATGATCAAAGAGTGATTACCTTTTGCTACAATAAAGAGCCTATAACTCTAGTTGATATGCAGAGTGGTTGTATTATATCAATTATGTAGTGCATTCAAGTACAACCCATGTTTAATGGGCTATTCTAGAGAGTGATCAAGATTTTCTAAACCTTATGAATGTTACTTGACATATATTTGCATAATCTCAAATTCCTTCAGAGGCTTTTGAAGTATCAATGTATCCTATATAGGGTTTAGAATGATTTCTTTTAATTAAAAATAAATAAATGATGTATTTCCCTATAATTAGATAATGTGGAGATCTCCTAAATCTTCCCCAACACACTATCCTCTTTGGCACTGTATTCATTACTCCAGCTACTAGGGTTTTGCATGTGACATCTTTAATATCTTCATGACCATGGCTTTTAAATAGATCTCAGTCTTTGCTTTAATCCTTTTCATGGTAACCCTTGAGTTCCATAATCCACCTTCAATCTCTTCTAAGAACGATGTCTTAAGCTAGACTACATAGTATGCATATAAAGCAAGTCCTTCATACCTGCCATTGTTCCAAACCACCACTCACTGCCTTGCTTAAAATGTTGCCTCCATAAGCACAATAGCATGTTTTAAAATCATGTTTGCTAGTGATTGACTATTAAGGTCACCACTTTCATCATGAAGATACAATGAGATTTTTGTCTTCAAACTCAAGGCATTATGGAAGATAACATTGTGAATTGTTTGTTGTGTATGATTCAATTTTCTTGCACATTTACTGCTTTGCTAACTTCCTTTAAGACTAGGTATTGCACCCTCAGCTGCAATCTCAAACATCTCACTCACTATCACTTGAAGATTCCTTTCATGAGCATCCTTCTATAAAATCAAACTATGCCCTATCAACTACCTACTTACTACAGGGGACTCATTGTTTCATGGTATTGTAGTTCTTAAGATCCTTCAACCTTATTGACACTACTTCATAGTCCACAAGGTATTATTCACTATTCTCCCATTTTTGGTGAGTCTCAAAACACTGCTCAAACATGCAATCCACTACCTCCATTATACAATATTAATGGCTAAGAAGAAACATTGAACCTATGATTGCCACTATTATTTCATTTGGACAGTCATTCCTTGATTGCATTTTCCTTTTCTAACACTACCAAAAGCATTTGAAAAACCCTTAAGGTCAGCAAGGGGGTAAGGAAACTCACTGTTAAAATCTCCACTTTACTATGCAAGGTTTAAGATTTATTATCTTGTCACTGCTTAGCCTATTTTTGATTGTCACATCTCAAGTGACTGTCATTCTTCTTACCATAGATTGCATTTAGAAATGTCACTAAGCTACATAGTGTGCTTGTTATTGGCTACAATCTTTAGATTGCAAGATTTTGTTATTACTTACAATGTCTCAATCTTTCTGGTATTGCAACCTCACTAATCCGCTATAGTTATTGTTTATGTTTCTACGAAGGCCTAGGGTTTGTACCCTAATCATGCTCTTACCAATGCTTCTATTGTTTTTTATTAGGGCTCTCTCAATGTTGAGGGCCCTAGGGATAAGATCATCATAAGAAGTGACACATTGCATCTTTAACTAAAAGGATAAATCCATATTGAAATTAGCAATGATGATTCTGACTTGTTGCTCCTTAGGAATGGGTCACTTGCTCTTACTAGCTCACTACCTCCATTATTGTAGGAATTTTGTGATCAAGTTCAATTTTCTAATTTTAGGAGTCTTAATGGTTGGAAATCATAGTAAAATTAGAATTAGCATTGAAAAGTGTTTTTTGGGGTCATTAACTTCAGACTATCTTCTCTTTTGCAGGGGTGGTTGCATGCCAAATTTTTTTGGTGTAAAATATCAAAATTATTAGATTATGTTACTTGTCTATGAATAAAAATTATTGGAGTGTGAGTTTGATTTTTTTTGAAGATCTAAATAGTCAAGCTTGGTAAAGAAAAATCATGTCAGATAATATTAGTCCAAAATAAAATGAAGAGACACTTGATAGATTGTAGGCTAGATTGAAAAGAAAGGGTGATGGAAAATGTTATTGTCCTTGCAATAATTGCAAGGGTTTAAAGAGGAGACATCTTTTAATCACAACAACTGAGAAACATTGTAGGTAGCATGGTCACATTGAAGGGGGCCATGATTATCATCCATTGGTAAGTTGTTCATTATATGTGTTTATATTGATTGAATTTGTAAATGTTTATATTATTTTAACAATATATATATATATATATATATATATATATATATATATATATATATATATATATATAATCACTTGATCATGATCATGGTTTATTTGTGTCTATCATTATTATAAAGGTGGGGTGCCCTAGGGAAAATGATATGGATTATCACGGCCCAGAAGAATGTGGTTTTTGTGAGGCAACATGGAGCTGTGAATATCAAATGAAGTTAATGATCCTATGGAAGAAGATGATCATGTGCCAAAAAACATAGTTGAAGATGATGGTACAATACATTGATCCATGACACATTTAGTGGCAGAGCTGATCATGATGATCAAGATGACGTGATGATGTTCATGATTTTATTTACTTGACAAGGCATACGAGCCCTTTATGAAGGCTCTGAAACAACTCTTCTCTGTTGTATTGTTGCTATTGAACTTGAAGGTTATGAATGGTTTATCAAACATAGCAATCTCATGGATGTTAAGGTATGTCATATATGTCATCTTTTTTCGTCTATTTTAATTGTTGTTAGTTCATCACTAGTAAATAAAGGATGAAATATGTACCATTAATATTCTTTATATGAACAAAATATTTTTTTTTGTAGATTTATTGGTGAATTGTTGTTACCACCATTAAATATTTTACCTCACTCATACTAAAATTTATGTGCTATTATGAAAGATATCGGAATGGAGTATCAAGTAATAGATGCATGTCCTAATGATCATATTATATATCATAAAAAATAGGAACTTGCAATAGAATGCCCAGAATGTCATAACAGTAGATATTGAATAGATCAACTAACAAAAAAGGTGCCTTGCAAGGTTTTTCGTTATATTCCCATTATTCCACATATGCAACAATTATTTAGGTGTGAAAGCTTAGGGCAATTGATGGATTACCATACACATAATAGAAGTGGAGATGACATTCTTCGAATGCCTGTGGATGGTTTTGCATTTAGGGACATGGCGGAAAAATGGCCACACTTTAAAGAAGAACCTCGTAATCTCAGGCTTTCATTGTTAGCAGATGGTGTCAATCCATTTGGAGAGCTGAGATCTATTTACTTAGTGTGGCCTATTTTTGTTATCAACAATAACATTCCTCCATGGATGTCAATAAAGAGGGAGCACATAATATTGTCAATGATTGTTCCAAGTATTTTTTTACATCAATTTTATTTAACGTAGTAGCATCTCATTTGTCTTATTTGTTGCATAATGACATATTTTTTTCATTCAATAGTCATGTACATTAATTTATATATATTGCAGTAAAATGGTTATAATAATTATATAATGTTTATGTTCATTCAACTAGGTAAGTACCAAGTTAAAGATATGAATGTATATATCGAGCCTCTTATCGACGAGCTACTAAAGTTATGGAATGGCGTCACTATGTATGACATCTCCAGACCAATAGGACAAATACAATTTCAATTCCATGCAATGCTTGTATGGACAATTCATGATGCCCCAGGCTAACACATTTTTGTGGTATGTTATAATGTTTGACTTCACTTTAAAAATATTTAATTTGATGAAGTAGATATTATGAATGTTTTTAAATAGTCTATTCATTATATATAATTATAAAAATTGACATATTTAATCCAATTATATATCATCTTGCAGGTCTTCAAACAAAGGAAAAATTTGCATGTCCAATTTGTGGTCCAAAGATGAAATCTCGTCGTTCAACAAGTTTAGGAAAGTAGGTGTTTGATGAGTATAGGCACTTCCTCCATAGAAATCATAAGTATCAAACTACTGAAAAACATCTTTTCAATGGGAAAGAGGAGACTACATCAAAACCACGAAGAATGCCACCTCACCTATGGAAGTTGGAATATAATAGAATTAATCGTCAAGGTTATACATCAGATCAAATTGTTTATCTATCATATATGATATGTTTTGAATTTATATTTTTATATTGTGTTGTGTTTACTCATGTTGTAATTGACAATGATTGTCGTTGTTAATTTGTTTAACTTATATGCTTTATGAAGGTCATCAAGGCATTAATGGCTGACTTCCACAGGGACTAAAAAGTTATCCTAGACAATTTAGTAGGTTGCCCTACTATGAGTAGCTCAAATTGTCCATTTGTTTGATATAATGAATATCAGAAATAATATTACAGAAACATTATGGAAAATATTGGATGGAAGGCATGACAAAGAAAAAATTGTCAAAATTTGTAGTGACATTCAGGAAGCCAATCATGCAATGAAAAATGTCATTCAATTAAGTAGTGATGGAGACCAAATTAATATAAGTGCCCTTCCTTGGTTATTAACATAGCAGCAAAGCATTGCTATAAAATAAGTCATACAAAAAAATTGATTTCCCACAGGATTTACTGCGAAAATAAACAATATAATAACAAAAAAAGGTGAATTTGGGTCAGGGATGAAAACACATGATTGGAATACCTTCATTAAGGTAATTATTCTAGTATATTATATACACTTGTATAGTGCATGTACTTTTTAGTGTATTGTGTTTACAACTTTTGGAAAAATAATGAAAAGATCATTTTATAATTGTTGTAGTACATTCTACCTCTCTCTCCTAGACAACTTTGACAACAATGTCAAGAAAGTTTTATATGATCTTGGAAAATACATGAGGTAAGTAGCGAGATTTGTTCAATTCACTATATACATCTTATAATTTCCATTTGTTTTACTTGTTATGTAATATACTATATATTTTTGTTAAATCTCATTAATATATTTGCGCTTTGAATCACATGTATATGGCTATCATCTAAAGAAATCCATAAAGAAGATATAAATTATTGGAAGAGAAAAATTCCTCGTCTAATGTGTGAAATACAAAAGTGTCTACCTTCAACATTTTTCAATGCACAAGAACTACCTTCATACAAGTTGAGGAGATTGAATTGTGTGGACTTGTACACACAAGGTCAATGTGGATGGTTGAGAGGCACTTGAAATTTTTGAAGGCTTTGGTTAGACAAAGAGCACATCCTCTATGGTGGAGGGATATATAGTATACCAGACCATGATGTACATTAGTGAATATCTTCCTAAGTTTGCAACAAAGATCCATGTAGATCGCATTTGGGATCCCAACTCCATTAACAAATTTGAAGGGGAGTACCTAATGGGGAAAGGTAGATTGAGGAAAGTGAGAGGTAATTATAAGATGGTCATGGAGATTAATTGGAATACATTTTACAAATGGTTTTTATGTATAGTGTACTTATTTAATTTTTAATCTTCAATATACATCAATTATAAATTAAGGTCGTATACTGTGGTATTTAACTAATTATATGTCATTTGTGAATTTCAATTTTTTTTATAGTTGGTCGAGAGTGGGATGCTCACATTTGTACATCACCAACAATCTTAATTGGATGATGGTATGGATTGAAAGATGTCAACAATCTGGTTGCGCATTAACATGGGAAGGTGTGGCTTCATTGGTTAAAGAAGCTCATCGTAATAGAGATTCCAATGTTACACAAAGGGAAATTGATTTAGCATATGGTTTAAGAGATAAATAGGTATGCATAAATATATTAATTACCCATATCATTTAATTATTTTCAAGTATATTGATGTATATATATATATATATATATATATATATATATATATATATATATATATATATATATCTTGAGATTGTTTTCTTTGCATACATTTAGCCAAGAATAAATATTTTTATCAACTGACAATATTGCAATAATTTTTACATGTTTGACATATTGTAGGTGAAACACCACAAGGCTATGTGGTACAATGGTTGTAAATTTTGAATCAAAATGTTGGATGACATGAAGAAAACTTGTGATTCTAGTATAACTGCATTCTTTTAGGTGACTAGTGTTTCATCTAGAAGCGACATACATCCAGAAGTCTCAGAAAATTAATACTATAGGATTTTGGATGATATACTTGAGTGTGACTTTAAGTCCTTCAGATTAATTTTGTTCATCGTCCTATGGTACATGCTATGATTGAATGAAAATGATCCTGAGAGAACTATTATTGAACATGATAATGGATTTACCATGGTTAATATAAGGTTGATCAAGCAAGCTAGAAATGAGCCTTACATTTTTCCAAGCCAATGTGAGTAGGTATTTTACTTAGAGGTTCTAGGTAAACCAGGGTTGGTCATTTGTTGTTACACATGATCCAAGAGGAAGGTTGATAAAGTATAATGTGGTGGAAGAAGAAGATACAAAAGAACTAGAAGATGATGTAGATGATGATCAAGATCAATGGTTAGTTGATGATGTCCCTGACGAAGATGTCGAAGAGGAGGAACTAGATGATGATGATGTAGGAGTTAATGTTCATGAAGATGACATCTATGTGGATGATGACATTATCAAACTGATATCGATGATGATGATGATGATATGACCAATCCTTACAATGTCGAATCTGGATTGGATGATACAGACAAAGAGTTGGATGAAGAAGAAGATCAATGACATTGAAATGTATAAGTTATGTGATTATATTATCTATTTGATATTAATTTCTTGATAGAATTATATTTGACTTATGTGGTTACATAATTAATTCATGATATTTTTAATTTTTATGCCATTACATAATTAATTTAATGATGTACTATTTAATGATTGAAAGGTCAAAAAATTAAAATATTTCAATAGTGATGTTAACAACCTTGAAATTAGTGTGTTTTATGTTTCATGTGATCATAAAAGATTAAAAATTCAGTTGTAGAGGTGGTTGTTCAGTGGTTGACGTGTATGTTGGTTCTTTTTACAATGTAACCGGGTTTGTCTTCTAATATACCTATGAAATTGTCAATTCCAATCGAAGGCAGCTCAAAGGACCTGGACCAATTGACGAGGACATTAAAAGCCTCGTGTTAGCTCTCAAAAATGCAGGTAAGAATACCTCAATATTTTTCCAATCTCTTGGAATGTTTTAGGGTAATAGACAAAGCCAAATGGTTTAAGCTTTCTACTCTTTAGGTGCTACTAGACCTAGGCAGGTGTACCTATCTGAATTGGGTAGAATTGACTTTTAATCTTCTCTCTTGCTGTGATTTTTCCATGATGGCAGATGGAAGTGGACAAATGAAATAAAATTTGGTATAGATCATATAGTAATATTCAAAACTAAATCCTAATATGCTTAGTTAACAGATGTAAAGAAAAATGAATGGATCTTAATGATGAAAATGCAGAGATTAGTGCCTTATTGGGTATGCAGAGTCAAGAGAAATCTGAAACAAGTACTTCGTTTTGGTAGACATTCAAGTTGTTTAGCATTTTATTTAGTTTATAACTTGTATAAACATGCAAGGTTATGATTACTGAGTTCTTCTTAGTGATCCAATTAACATTCTCTAATTACTACGATCAATTTAAAGGGTTTAATATTTACTAGAAAGAACCAATTAATTGACCATACAAATGCAACAAATGTGCACTGAAAAACCAAATGTAAACTTGTTACACCAATTTAAATAACCAGAAAACACCATATTGGAGACAAATTTAATAATAATTTCAACAAACACCATAAACAACTAATACTAGAAACAACTACACCATATTATTAGATTTCAATTGATATCTCCATGATTCAAAACATCCAGCATAGTCTCATATTGGCAAAACATTGTATTACACTCTATATTTTCTATCCTCTAACCTATTCTACTTATCGCTCCTTCATTTCATTTTCAAAATGGATATTTATACATTGAGAATACAAAAGGATGCATCCTTTTATAAATTAAAATGTCACATTTTACAAAATAAAAGATTAGACGATAATTGATGTAGGAGCATCCAATGGTGTAAGGGCAATCTTGCATCACCCAAAAATAGTTAAATTTCAAGTTTCTCAGATTTTAGATGTTTTTACATTTTTGGATACCCTTTTCATCATAATGAAATTCCCAATTTATGGCTTTCATTTTCTATTCCTGGGTTGAAAGATATTGCAAATTTAGTTTCCCAGATTTGCACCTAAAAATCTTTCGAGTTAGATTTGAGGAACTTAGAGTTCCTGGATCGGCCCCAAAACTTTCCAAAATTAGTGTAGCAAATTTTGAGCGCGTTCTTGACTTTGATACCTTTCCAATGTTTCAAACGGTTCATGAATCAGAGTCCCAGATCAAAAGTTATGGCCCCGGGAAGTTGGCGCACTTTCTAGAAGATACAATTGTAAATGTTCTTTTGAAATTTGAACTTCAAGTTGTAATTTTTCGGTGCCAAACCAACTAAACTCAAATTTGAATGTTGTTTTGGCTCCAAACTAAAGAGGAGCTCTATTTATGGGTGGGTTTCTAATTTTTGGATAACTTTTTGGGGACAACTTCGCATATTGCAAAAGGGTGATTCTGTAGCTTTTTGTAACTTGCATGTGTTGTAGAACTTGGGGATTTGATATCCTCTACATGTAAGAAGCTCCATTTTCTGAATAATAAAATTATTCTCTTGTTTGTGGGTTATTTTCTAAGTCTTAGGTTGCACCCTCATCAATAATTAAGCTCTATTAAGCCACAAGTGAGTTTTAGCAAGATGATCCAAATAATCTTGATGCTCGTATGTATCCACATCTCCAACCGCATTCCAGATCGTGATTTCCATCTTGAAAATCTTCTCATTCTGCTCGCCCACTTCTTCTAACATTGTATTCTCTGCAGAAGTTATCCTCATGACTTCATTTAACAATGATTCACTTTCATTCTTCCATCTGGCATCTTCTTTCAGTTCCCCTTTGTCATCAGAGAATGCAATCAATGTTTTCTTGGCAACATTTATCAAACCCTGTCCGTTCCCTTGCAACTCATTGTAGAAGTTTCAATGTCAATTTATAATATCATTTGCAGCTTCAACTGTTACACTATTAGAAGCATCTCTTTGATCTATCTCATGAAACTTCTCCATAATTTTTCCATCCATCCTTTCATGCTCCTTTAATGAAGCAAGAGTATGTGATTGTTTGGCCCAAAGTTTATTCAACCAAAGTGTTAAACTATCCTGCCTTTTCTTGATTATTGCAATAATTGCATCATGGTTTCCTTGGGAATAAGCACTTGATCTAACCCAATGATCCTTTGTCTGAGAGCTTTCTCCTTGAGTGAGCATCCTGGGTGTCTTCATTGTAACACCAACTAAATCCTTTAGTCTATCATTTTCTCTCAAAATTCTTTCATTATTTTCTTTTTACATCTCCCTTTCCTTTATCAACATCTGAATTTCAGCCTTGTTCAGCTTTGTAATATTCACTCCAATTTCTGCAGTAGCCATAGGATCAGCTTCCCCAACCTTTAGGTTCATGACATGGCCAAATTCCTTTTCAATGTCAATGACCACTGATTTCTTGTGGGGTGGGTATAAGGCCTAGATCATCAATGACCCTTCATCATTATTGTATTTTGATCCAGCATACACCTCTGTTACACTTTCTTTGTCAAGCTTATGTGTAGCATTGCTATCCCTCAAGAAACTATCAAAAACAAGGGCTGAATTGAGATCTAGCCCAGGAAAGATCATGACACCAGCATCTTGCAACATTTTCCTCCCCTTTTCAGGGGTCATATTTTTCATTTCATCATCCACACATTTCCCCAATTCATTTAGCAATTGTTCTTCATTTCTTGTAGTGACATCATCAACCTTTTCTCTTATTTCCTTCCCCTTCTATTTATACAAAAATGCTTTGAATTCTAGGGAGTTTATGAACTCATCATCTAAAACAAATGATCTATACTCAATATGCCTTGCATCTACATCACCACTCTCAACACTCAGCTCTCTAGTTGGGAAAACATACTATTGAGTTCTCAATCTCGATACCTTTTCTAGTTGGCTTTGTGGCACATTATCTTGTGGTGTCTCTTCCCCTGAAGACAATTGCTCTGCATCATGCAGCCTTTGGTTATATCTTTCAACCACTATCTTAGCTTCATCTTCCTCTGGATTCTGAATCATATCATCAAAGGGATAGGGCACATGCTAATACTTTCCAAAGTATATCTTCTCTTTGGAAGAATTGATATATCCTTCTGGGTCAAAGCTCTTCCTTGGTGATCCTCTCTTCATGTTGTACTGAAGTAGTTTGTCAAGGATCAAATTGTATCCTTCCTTGGCCAACACAATGAAATCACCAAAGCACAATGAGCTAGGCATAAAAGCCTGCTTCCCAAAAGAACTGAAATTCATTACACTGCAATAATCCATCTACCTGACAATCTCTAGATATTCAATCATGTTTGGAACTATCTTTGGCAAAATGAAAGGGACCTCTTCAAACCCATAGACTCTAATCATTGTAGCTCCCTCCAAACAATACCAATCTCCCCAATTATGATCAATTGGCCTATTGAAATATTTTGGTCAAAGAAATCTTTTAATCTCATTTGATAATGAATAATTATAGGGATATTTATATAATCTATACAATGTTTTCACAAAATATTCTTCAAAATGAATGAAACTAGCATTAGCAAACCTACTATCCCAAATAGCAGTCCACAATTGAACATGTAATACTTCACCATCTTTACCAAGCTAAGAAATTCTTATTTCTAGAGGTCGTACTCCCAACTCCTATCCAAAATATAGTACCAAGTGCATCAACAATGAATAATGCGTGAGATAAAAAGTAGATGATCCACGTTTTATAGCCATCAGTCCTGAATGAAGCCCCCTAGAAATGTATGAGGCATAGTTAAATGGACGAGAATTATGATATTAGATATCTACTGTGATAATCATGGGCACAATTGACATATACTCTGGGGCATCCATTCCCAATACCTGACACACTAAAAAATAGGTGTATTTCATATAGGGTTTAAACAAGTCCACATGATAAGGGGGGCCCTCACTATCCTTTAGAGGATCTGGCATGCTGCCTTGTTTAACTCTGTGAATGGGAAACCTCCAAACTTTATAGATTCTATCCATTCTCGAGAATTCCTTCTCCAATTCCTCATGTATGATCTCCTCATTGCAAAACCCTTCTAAATTGAAAACCTGCCCAATTACCTCTTTTGAAAAATATATTTGTGGCTTTCCAGATGGGTCACATATAGCTTTATGGTTTAGGTCATAGTTATCAGCCAACAATTTTACTAGTTCAGCATTCACAAACACATTAGGGAACACCAATTTTCCCAAATTCAGCTTCCATGGGTTGCAAATTGGCTGAAAATGACTTCTTCTATGATAATGGAAATTGAACAATTCGTACCCCCTTATGGTAGTCCGGACGTCTCCTATGAATTTGCATTTGTCATCTAGTTTATCAATCTCTGCCCTAAGTTGTGTATACCTTTTGGATCTAGGCCCTCAACTAGGCAATTGATCAATGAGATCCTAGTTTAATCTTCGTTCAATGCTCTCATGTTTTGTATCAATTTTCTGTTTCTTCCCTTTCGATTGACTACTTTCACCCTATTTTCTACTTTTGACTTTTCCAAAACCAGGGGACTCCATTCTTCAAGATTTCAGAAGTTAAAATTGAGAAGGCTAAGATGCAGTCACTTACAGTGTATTGCTTGAGCTCCTCAGGCTAGAAGATGTCCTGGTTCTTTGTTCGCATTGCTGACTCTTCTGCACTCAATTCAACACAAATGCGTTTGATTACACTTACCCTATTATATCCCGTCGCGCCATTAATATGTCAGCTGAAGCAGAAATGAAGCATTATTTGAAACTTACACTGTCGTATCAAATGTCTTGTCAGTGAGAGATTTTCAAATTTGGGGCAAAATATTTTTTGCAACATTCATTAGATCTTTCACCAAAACATCATGTAGTCACACCGAAGGCCAATGTCTCATCGACAATCATCCTTTAGTTATTTTTATTTCGCTATGACCTTTAGAGTCGGGGAGAAATCTCACAGACAATACTTTGTCTTGCTAAAATGTATTCTTTTGTCTCATGTGGGTTGCTGTAACATTCTGTTGTTGGGGAGACATCCCATAGATATCCTATGTCTCACCGAAAAATCTCCTTAAGTTTACTTCTTGTCACCGTGACAATATCATTCTCTTACCGATGAAAACAATCTTACCGATGAAATAATTTCATCAGCAAGAATTACGAATCTCCGAAAAGACTCATATCAATGTCAAATGTCTTGACAAACTTGTTCCTCCAAATTAATTTATTCGGTGAGACTCTCCCTGAAGTATTCTTTATGTGTAACCTTCAATTTTTTATGGAACTCATGCCGACGACTTATTCTCTCACCGATGCAATTCTCTATCAATGTGGCATTTGAGTCAGCAAGACTACATAGCTTCTTCTTGATAGCTTTTTGACAAAACCCCCCTTGCACCTTATCGGTAAGACCCAACGCCTTCAGTAAGACATCATTCTGATAACCTTTTGTTTGGCAAATACATCATTCCCCACACTACTTAGTGAGACATATATGAGTTCATTATGACTCATCCTGATAATAATTCTCTTGCCAATATTACTTTCCTATTGCCGAGACAATATATGTGTCCCGCCGATAATCTACAACAAGCATACATTAGTGAAAAATATAGGTCAGGGAGACCTTCACACTGTCTTGCTGATATGGGTAATACAATGAAATATCAAAGAATAGATGGATTCAAATGAATTATATGACAAAATACAAGCAAGACGGCCATAAAGAGGGAACTTTATGCTTATGATGAGGACTCAATTTAGAAACTCATAAATGCAATTGATTGTGAAAAAATCAAAATTTTACAGTTCTAACACCTCATACACTTCAGGCTCTGCAAGACTTGGGAGGGTGATCCATTAATGTGTTTACAACCTCTGCACCATTATTATAAACAACATTAACAATAGCAAATGATCTCACTTAATAGCTCAACACAATAAGATAATATCAACTAGAATTGGTTGTTCATAGACAATATCTACTATTTGGAGCGTGAGATAACTAAACACAATCCATTGATTCACAATTTGTAGCAAGCTCTAGGTAAAGACAAACAAATACTTAACTACACGAATAATTAAAACTTAGATCAGTGCCATATATCCATTGCAGGAGTCAAATTCATAAGCATCTAGAGTTTTATAATAGATTTAATACATCACATATAAGATCCCTAACAATATTGCATTACAATTTCATCAGTGTGCATTCTAACCCAGGACTACTTATCAAATTCTTATACAGCACATATCTGCCTATAATCCCATTCAAGCATTTTGATTAATTCCTTGAATTAAAGATAAAATAGAATCATACACACCACAACAGTGAGATGGATAAAACAACCCTTAGTTATTTCATTGAAAGTTCAGATATGCATGTACAATGGAGAGACATGAGCCCGAATTTTCATTTCAACTCAAATGCTAGTACTATTATACAACATTAAATCTCTATGAACTCAAAACCTGTTACATAATGACTCAAAACCTAAATTTCATTTTTCTAAAACCATCGGACTTTACAATTCGCTCTACAACTTCACCTAGAATCGACAAAAATTATCTAACTTGCTAACCTGTACTTTCGGCCTTGAAATCCTTCTTATAGAAAATGAAGGAGCAAACAAGCACTGGGCCATAAAGTACACCTGTCACCAGTCAATTGGAGCACCTGGTGATATTCCAAAATTTGTTACAATAGCCACCACCTTGAAAAATATTCTTCTTCAAAAATCGTTACAACAACAATCATCTTGAAGCATATTCTTGTTCATCATGTCGGCGGAGGAAGGTTGATGCAATAACAAAAAACCACATGAAACCCATGCCAATAAATTCATCCAGACAAAACTAGAAACATTGTAACCACAACATTTGATTTGCCACATGTTGGTAGCCCACTCTTTTTACTCATCATCATTCAAATACTTAGTCACCCACCTCTGGTATTCTTTGTCAGTTGGCTAGTCAAAATTAATCACCTGTTTTACCTTTGTACTATAAGACAAATACTTTACCACTACCTGATTAGCATCTCTTTCAAAAAATTCCAAAAATGAGTCGGTACCAATAATCTTATCCATACAATTTACCAACAAATCATCATCTGAGTCATCACAAATTATTTTAATTTGATTATTAGTGACTTCACTTGCTTGATTTTGCCATTGTTGGAGTGTTCTGATTCCCCCCTACTCATTAGTTATATCAGGTAATAGTGTGTTATCCCAATCATTGAAGTTCTTTACCAATTCCCTAATCTTCCTACTTAAATCATTTGGTAAGGTCTGAAAACCTTGCAATGATTTAACTAATATATAAGTAGGCTTCAATGATTGGGGCCTATTATTTACATCAAACCTTGAGGCTTTATTCATAACATCTAGATTATTTTCCCTAGGGATCCAATTTTGAATTATTGGAATCACTATCCCCTGATCCTTATCAATATTATTTATTGCTTCAAATAGCAAAGAATACAAAGAATGTATAGAGGGTAGTTTATTATCCGCCTTTTCATTTAAATGCTCCAAAACAAGAGTAACAATTTCTTTTTTTTTGGAAGAAAACCCTCCTCTTTTACCCTTAGTGATGTCTGTAATTGATCATTTTTCTCCATGAGCTGCCTCTTTGTTGGATCAATAAAGCACTTTATTTCTTCATCAACTTGTTCTAGAGGAGGGGTAAGAGTAGATTTTGAATGGGAGACCCTGGTGTAGAAACATTTGGAGAAGCAGGAGGCATTGAACCTGCTATGGGAGGTGATGTGCTAGTTCATAGAGCATTGGATGTTTCCCCAGTATGTCTATACTTGAACCTTTCTACTTCAGTTTGCAGCTCAACATTCCTCTATTGCATTTTACTATATTCTTCAATTAAAATGTTATACTTTTCCATTAGGCTCTTTCTTTCAGCATTCTCCCTTTCAGTAGTCTTTTGGGCCAATTTGGCCACATTCACAGTTAAACTAGTGGCTTTGGTTATTGTAGTCTCTGAAGCCCTCTTTATTATTAATCCTCCTTTGAAATTTGAATTAATATCAATAATTTTTGGCTTTTTTCCTTGTGGAGCGAATGCCCAAATTGCCAAGGTCTCATATTCTTCACTGAAGGCAGAGTTTTGTAATGTTGCCTTAACTTCTTCTTCAGAATCCTAAAAAGGATTCTTGGACTTCATAATGGCATTGAAAGCCACTGCATCTGCAATGTCCCATTCAAGAAAAATCAAAACACAAGCCTGATTCACTAGTTGTCTTCCTTCTTCAAGAGTGATAATTTTGAACTCTTCTATTAGTTTAGCTTTCACTTCTTCATCATTCTCTTGATCTGACCTATTAGGACTTAGTTCTCTTCTCTCCTTGCATTTATTTTGATATTCCTCAAATTTCATCTTCCATGCCAATTACAAGAATACATGAGTCTTTACAAATGCATTGTCATCTAAGAACTCCTTGCAAGCCTCCATTCTTGCATCTTGCACACTCTAACCCTTCATGTCCAAATTAGATAGAACCAATTCAGTTGACCTAGGAGGGGATGACATACCAAACTGCATGTCTTGATCAGTAACAATAATTTCATCTGTGAGATCCTTAGGTAGGTGATCATTTCTTTGCCTCTTAGGGCTTGGCTCAGGTGGTGGTGATGGGGGACTATGCTCTGGTGAAGATTTTAATTCAATGATTTTGATAGCCCCAGGTACTTTGAATTTTGGGCCTAGTCGTGAAGGCGCCTTCATTATTTTCTTCCCTTTTCTATTTACTTCTTCATCATCACTGCCAGTATCCCTTTTCCTCCTATAGAATGGCCGCCTTTCTGTAGGCTGGCATACTGACCTTGTTTCAATTGGCATATCACTTTGTCCTTGCATATCCAAACTTAGCCTTAAATTTATCTTTTTGGTTGTCAAGGTGTCCATTATCTCCTTGAAATTCTTCATTAAAAAATCAATTCTCTTGTGGTATGGAGTGAATTCCATCAATGGATCATACAGCAGATCCATTTCATGCACAATATCCAATAGCTCACTATAAGGTATCCACTTTTCCTTATTCAATTCCTGTCTATTTAAATCAAATTCATTCATGATCAGGTCCTCGGGGAAATTGAACTCATGTGCAAATATGCCACCTTTTATTCTTTGTCTCAAAAGACCAAAGAAACCTTTATGATCATGTTGTCGCCTTGGACCAAATCTCAAATGGTAATCAACAAAGAATTTTTCAAAATGTGTCCACCCTCCCTTTGAGAATGTAAAGTCAGACACTACTGTATAATCAAGGAATAATGTTCCCTTCCCCTTTCCAATTAGGTTATCTTCATGAATACACCCCATCTGCCACATAAGTTCTGCAAACCCTAGTCTTGGTGGCACATTCTATGGCAGTATGTGAGGGGTTCCTTGAAATCCATATATTCTCATGATAGTGTTGACTGGATATGGGATAATGTCACATTAGTTATGTAAAACCCTCAATTCTGGTTTCCTCTACTTTGGCCTAAGAAAATCATGCACTTCCTGATGGATCCTAGGTACATTTACCATCAATCTAGCTCTCAATATTGCAGCAAAACAATTATCAAATTGCACATAACTGGTGCTTTTCTTATTACAAGACAAATCTGTAGCCCATATCTGTACTAGCAATCTTTCTCTATTAACTGATTGTCTTAAGTTCATCTTCTCAACAAAGAAATCGGCATTCCTAAACAAGAACATATGCATCAACATGAAATACCAAAAGAATTGAGTACCAGTATCACCATTCTACAGCTTCGACAGTCCTTCATCTATCCTCTCCACCAAAAAAGAAGAAAATTCATATGTTACAGAGAAGTTAGGGTGTTGTATTTGCACCCCCATGAACATGTATGCAATCGGCATTACTACACTAGGGCTGAAACCCAAAATCTGACATAGTGAATAGAAAGTAACCAGGAAAGGCTTTCCAAAACAATTCAATCTAAAGGGTTCCTAGTCACTAGGGCTGATGTGAAATTGTGAACCCCCTACCTTAACCAAATGAGGTGGAAGCAGATTAACCCTAAAAAGAGATTGCAATTTTGTATACTCCTACTTCATTTCTTCAAGATTAATAGGAACCAAGTCATCACTTAGCTCACTCAAATCAAAAGTTTGTTGGATAAGATCTCTGTTAATTTCTAATAGAACCCCTCCATCATTATCTCTGATTACCTGTGTGATAGGGTCATATCTTTTGGCCATTGCTCTAAGTAAGTCCACATCAAGGAACACATTTGGAATAACCAACTTTCCCGTGTCGTACATCCATCCATTTGAAAAAAGATGAGGCAAATTCCTCTGTCCATACCATAATCTGAACATTTCTAAGCCTGTTAGTGGAACCCTAGCATCAACAATGTTGGAATTATTACACACCAACCTCTCCCCTAGGATTTTCCCTCCCATCAACACCAAACCTTTCCTTCTCTCATTTGTTGATAATGGAAATTGATCTAGAAAATCATCGTACAAGTTTCTTTTCAAGTACTCAATGTGGCTAGAGTGCTACTTGGTTGGCACCATTTTAGAAAAACTAGGGCCTCACTATAGTGTTACACTTCAAGTGGCTATGACTAAGCAGAGATAGGAAATTACAGAGTAAAAATACCACAATTCCTCACAATTTATGATTAAACAATAGCCCTAACAAAAGATTTTAATGAACTCAGTGAAAAGCATAGCAGAACCCCCCTTTCCCAAATTTAGGTGCAGAATGATTGGGAAACAGAGAAAATTAACTCTCGGCTTTTTTCGCACATACTCCAATTTCACCTTTGGCTCTGAAACTATTTTCATGAAATACTTGGATGCTTTGTGATACAACTGAGATGAGTAAATTGATTTTATGTCAATCAAATCCTACCAGTAGATGTCTCATTCGCCATTAAAGCCCACTCGTGGGCTACACGAAGGGCTCCAACCATAATTTGATACATATTTAAATTTGAGTCATTGATCCTTCAGTTTGATCAATTCATTGATGGCCATCTTCAAAACAGGCTGACATAATCGCTAACACGACAATAAAGGGGCCCACTATGTGATACATCACAAAGGAATGCCATGTGATAGTTGCCCGTGATATCATAATCTTTTGATTTACCATTACAGGATGGCAGGCATCGTCGATCTTTTTACCATAAATCCTACTCCTTCAAAAATGGTCACCATCCTTTTCCTTTAATTGTTGAGCATCTTTTCCCTTAAAATCATAACATCTGCATTGAAATAAAACACGTGCATCTTAAAATCACATTAGTAATCCACCCCGTAATACATTTAAAACCAAGGAACGCTTTCTTCACTCCTTAGGCTTCATTGGATGAGACACGCGGTAGGCACCCGCGACATCGCGATCCCAAAATTCCTAATCGCAGGATGTCAGGCACCGTCAATCTTGAAGAGACAGCTCATCAATGGTCACATAGATTTCATCCTTTAGGAAGGGCATGTGGCACCCACCCATGATATCATGATCTTTGTAATCCCTAATTGTGGGATAGCGAGCATTGTTAGTCATTTTTTCTTTGTTAGGGTTTGGATAAGAATTTAACAGTGCCAACCGAAACTTAGGAAATAAAACCCTGTGGAGGAAATGAAGTATTAAAATCAAAGTTGGGTTTTAATTTTAATCTGGTGATGTAAGCCTAAGCCATTAACTCCAGTGGTCATGTCGCCGATGGCTTAGCCAAAGCCTTTCATTAAATACTAACCATACAATGTGTAGGTTTTCCATATTTGAAGATATGGGAGAAGATCTCGATTGTACCCCGCCAACTCGTAGACCTAAGGTGTTGCCCTGTTATTTGGTGTGAGGTAAGCAAAAGTAGATGTATGTCCTATATGGAATGTGGGCCCAATCTCCACTATTGAGCTCATAACCCATGGTTTTAAATTGACAACCAAGATCAAAAGCTAATGTAAATCTCTGTTGTTCCCTACTAGCTCGAAGGAGGAAGATGAAGGTTGGTGAAGCATTAATGAATTATTTCTTGCTTATGTAGTCACGCCAATCTCAATCTGTGTGAAGATGTTGTTGTTGGAAATCATGAAGGGTGATCTTTGGATTCTCATCCAGCTCTAGTTAAATGGTGATAGTACATAAGCCGCCAAATTGCCATGTTTGCACGTGCGTATTTACTAAGCATTGATGAAGGTTGCCATTACCTCGCACAATAAATACAAGAGGAATTAACTACTAATAGTGTCATTCTCTTAGCAGTTAGAGCACTTTGTGGGCTGAGTCTAATCATGTTTGAGTGCTTGTCTGACAAGTGAAAATGAGTAAGTTAGTAATGAGGTTTGTTCATTTGAGATCACAAAAGCTTAGTCCTGCTATTCAGGAAGGTGCTTTGGTTGAGTAGCAACGTCCTAGAATTGCAACCTTCTACTGCTTTGGTTGCAGTAGAAGGTTGGAATTCCAGGACATTGTTGCTCAACTGGTAGATGACAAAGGCAAGCAGTCGGTGTGCTCTGGATGCGGCCAACACTCTCCCATTGACCTTACGAGCAACACTTTTGATGATGTAACTGAGACCGACTCGGACTACTGTCAATATTTAAGTTGCTTCAATCACGGTCTACCCTCTGATGAGGAAATAATATCTGTGGGCACATCAACCATTAAAACCCCAAGCGGATAGACTAGAATTGTATTGGGAAAGGACAAGAAAGAAGAGGAGGCTAAGGGTCTACTGTATTGGGCAACAACTAGAAGCGGACATGTATATTAGGGTTTGAGTGTTGGTAAGGGTAGGGTGGTGGGTAAATAAGAAGTTGTTGTGGTGCCTTCGTGGCAATTTGGTTGCCTAGTTTTTTTGTGTGGATAGTGACAAGGGGATTTTGATGACAATTTGTGTTCCCTATTCTTTTATGCTACCCCAGTTCATGCACTATATATGTTTTGTAGATTCAACGTGTGGGAATTTTTGTAATGAAATTCAAATGCAATGGAGATTTTGTTCAAATGAAAATTTGTGGTGAAATTACATTTGAGCCTGAAGCTTGTTGCTCTCTTATCATATAAAAGGGAATTCAAGGCTCATTTGTAGGGAGAGAACTAATGAAAGCTCTAGCTAGGTTTTGAGTTGAATAAATGGGTAGAAAGATATCTATCCTTTGATGAGGAAGTGATATCTGTGGTGCCATTGGTTGTTAAAACCCCAAGCGGACGGAATAGACTAGATAGCCTGTTTTTAGTTTTGGATGAAAATATGCAAATTATCTTAGATTGTATGTAGATATGACTTATAAGCATGAATAAATGTATAATTCTAATATATTTTCTCTCCTTATGTGGATTTGAGTGAATTTTGAATGAAATGTTAATGAAGTTGTCATTCTTCTTTTGATAATTTGTTCAATTATGTGTCTATGTTTTTGCTTTAATTCAAGAAAAATCAATTAAATGCTTAAATGGAGTCATAAGTTTACAATTATTTACAAAGGATTTGATAAGTAGTAATATATTAGAGAATTGAGCTCCATAATGCAAGGTAATATATGAGTAGTCTATTCTATTAAATTCTTGGGTCATTTCTGCTAATAGTAAATGGGTAACTAAATATTTAACTGATGAAGAATAAAAGAATAATATGTAAATGGGTCACTCACTCACTCCCTCTATCTCTCTCCCATTAACCCTAAACCCTTAACCCTTAAACTCTAAACCCTTAATATTAGGTGTATTAAAAACATTATAAAAGTATATATTTTTGGAGTTCTATTAGGAATTGAATGATAAATGACAATGAATGGGAAAATCTAAGGAACTTTAATATTTTCAACTAAAAAGTTAAGAGTTCAATTAGGATGAGTGTTCACTTAGGATTAGGTTTAGGGTTCAATTAATGTTCAATTTGGGTTAGGATTGAGGATGAGGTTGGGGTTTAATTAAGGTTATGAATTCAATAAGAGTTCAAATAGGGTCAAGGTTAAGATTAGGGTTGGGGTTAAGGTTCAATTAGGATAAGAATTAGTGTTAGGGTTAGGATTAGAGTTCAACTATAGTTCAAAGTTAGGGTTATGGTACAATTAGGACTATTGTTCAATAAGTGTTCCCTTAGGGTTATGATTAGAGTTATGAATCTATAATTAGGGTTCAATTAGGGTTATGATTAGAGTTATGAATCTACAATTAGGGTTCAATTAATTTTCACGTAGGGTTTCTTTCTTGGGAGAATTTTATTGTATGGCAAGTGTATTTTATAAAATTAATATGTCAAGAATTAGTTGTAGATAATACTACATGTGATTTTTCATATCGTATTAAATTGTAGATTAAAATTGATAATAGATTTCCTTCCTTCTTTTGCATTGTAAGCTACCATAATATATGGCCTTAAAATCCTATTCATATGGCCTTTAAATGCAAGGTATTCAAGTACATACCTTTGCTTTTGTTAATGTTGATGAAGATACAAATTTTGATGAAGTGCCAAATTTGATGACATGATGATATTAAAAACTAGAATATCTTTGCTCTATGTGGCACTTGAAATTTTCTACAAAACTATAACTAACTCTACATCAAATTTGTGACTTTGGACCTATTTTGCATCAATAAATATGAGCTTTGACACATGCCTCCTAATCTAGCATATAATATGTACTTAAATGCTCAAAATAGTTGGGAGTAGTGTTGAGATTGGTGGATCTTTGGGAAGGTCCAATGCTTCACCTTTGTATCTCTCCCTATAGATAGAGGTAGAGATGAATATAGAATGAGAGAGGCAAAGGGATAAAATAGATAGAGATATAGAGAGAGAGATAGAGGAGAAATAAATATATAGAGAGAGATGGGGGGATATATACATATATATATATATATATATATATATATATATATATATATATATATATATATATATATATAAGAGATATGGCAAGATAGAGATATAAGGGATATAGAGAGAGAGAGAGAGATAGGATTGAGAAAGATATTAATATTTTAGTTTTGAAAAATATGTAATTTTTTAACCATTTTTCTATATATTTGAGTATTAAGATTTTTACATCTTTTAACAATTCAATATATAATACAAATAAAATATAGTTAATAATTTAATTAACTAGCATACCTATATTAATTAATAAGATATGTAAAACACACTAAGAGTTATCTTTTATCAAGATGCCTATTGACTTGAAAAAATTCTTACATTTTCATGAAATGAATTTGGAAAGCAATCAAATTGATTTCATTATTGTTTGTGTCATTTTTTATCTCCAATTCCCATATATAAGGGTACACATTGAAATTTGAAATCATACCAACTTGTCTATAACAACAATCAACCAAGAATAATAAATTTAAAAGCAAAAATGTTCATCAATCATTAGATTTAGTATTGACAACATCAAAGAAGTATATCATGACAAAATGGCATTAACTAACTTAGATATATCTGTTGAAAAGGACATTTTGTATAATGTGTGAAAACTTAACATCATCTTGTTTTTCATGGTTCAAAATGTTCAATTCTTTTGTCGTTACACCCATAATTTCTTCTGCCACTTCTTCAAAAGTTGTAATCCAAGTGAATGAAGTATGATCTTCCACTTTGCATTGAAGTATATATTTATAATCACATTCAAGGAAAGTTTTATCACATCTTCCACAACACCACTGACTATTTTCATTAGTGTTTACCTTCTTCTTGCAGTGCCTATCTCCAATTTTCAAGGGGCATGTTGTATAACAAAAATTTTCTACCTTAATGAAAGATAAGGTAGCTTTTATCACTATCCAATAAGGCTTCCCAGAGTTGGCAAGGTCTTGATCCTGTATTTGTGAGATACTAGGGTTAGGAACAAATAGGGTTAGGGTTGGGGTTCAATTATGGCTAGAGTTTAATTAGGGTTAGATTTCAATCAGGGTGAGAGTTTAATTAGGGTTAGGGTTCAATTAGGGTTAGGGTTAAGGTTATGGTTTGGGCTAAATCAGGGTTAAGGTTGAATTAGGATAAGTGTTCACTTAGGGTTATTGTTAGGCTTAAGATTTACGTATATAGTATTTTGGATAGTAGAAACAATTTTGATTGATTTAATATTTTCTAAATTCATTATTGAATTTAAATTTGATAATTTATTCTATAAATTCATTATAGAAACAATGTATGAGAATTTAGTCTATTGATTTTGAGGGTGGCTACATAGGGTTTCTATACATAGTATTTGTAGGAGAATGGTATCTCTATTTTGAATTATTCTAAACCTTGTTTCTATGTAGTAGTTTTTAAATTCATTTTTTTGTTATACTCTATAATTAATAGTTTATATATTGTACTTTCTATATACATGATATTTAGCAAGATTGGGGACACTAATAGAACCTTCACCTATCTTTTAAAAAAGACTAAGAAATGTATGAAAATTTGACAACATGAAAACCATGAAAATAAAAGTGAAAATAAAAATTTAACATAGAAAAATGGCCAATCATGTGCCAAAAATGAAAAAAACCATTTTACATTTGTTACTCTAATATTTCAACCACACACTAAATTACCAGTGCATTTTATAAATGTATCATGCAAGAACTAATATTAGGAATTAATGTGAATGATTCTCATCAAGAGAGAATTAGACAAGCTTTTGAGATTAGGAAGGACTAAGCTCTTTTGTAGGTTTTCAATGAAGATTTAATTAGCTACTAATAGGAACAATAAGAAAATAGATAAATGTGAAAATAAATCCTAATCTCTAAGAGTGTTGTGCTAAGAATTACATACACATCTCATAAATTTCAATAGAGACATGAGACACATTTATAGAAATAAAGGAAAGAAATAGCTATGTTGATAGTTATTAATCTACAAAAGATTAGGACCTATGTACTTCAAGAGATTAATAAAAATAAGTTTTTATTTATAATTTTGAAATTATCATAGATGTAAAGTAAAATAAAATATTTTTCAACAAAACAAATAAAAATGACAAACAAATAATGTGATTAATCAAAAATAACATGATATTGTAAAAAATATAATAAATAAAAGAATATGCATAATTGTACATAAGCCATCAAAAGTCTAAATATACCTATCTTTATAAAAAAATAAAAATCTTTAAAATGACTAAAATTATTAAAACTTATTAAGCTCCATGAAAAAACACTACCTTCCATATAAAAAGTATACAACATGATACTTATAGAAAACAAATTATGTAGGATACCAAAAAATTGTTAAAAAGATAAGATAAGATAAAATTATATATGAAATTAATCATATTAATTTCGTAGTTAAAAAGATAATTCTATGGATCTTTAAATATACATATATAATAATCTTTAAATCTTTATTTAAAAAAATAAATATTCTATTTTATAAACTTATACATTAAATTTTTTAATATTTAAGTTATACTAAAATCTAAGATGTTCGATATTCATTATTATTTTTAAATTATAATACTGATTAAAGATATATAATTATATTTATAAGATTTAAAATAAATAATGAACTTAGACAATATTAAATCAATCAAAATTGTTTCTATTATCCAAAATACTATATAAGTAAATTATAAACTATTATAATATAATGTTTAAATTTTATATTTCAAATGTTAAATAATTGTAATGTTAAATTTTTATAATTATAAACTTACCTTTTAATGATGTTAGTAAGTGTTGACGTGTATCTTAGCACATAAACATGCAAACAGAATATTGCTACTCTGCTTCTCCTAAAAGAGAAAGACAACACATGGATGCCTTAGCTCCCAAGGTCTTTGTAGTTGGGTCTCAATTGTGTTGATGTCCCTCAACGGTCATTTTTTTGAAGTCTCCCCGACTTCCTCTTGTTCTCATCGAGCTCCTTTTGCTTCAGCGTGACCTTCACTCTTCAGCAAGACATTATACTGACAAGGGCACCCTTTGGCGAAACCCCCAACTGTCAAGGAGATATCTCCCCAAAACAAATCCATCTCGCCAAACTCAAATTTCATGTCGGGGAGACCCTCGAACTTCTGCCAGACCTCTTGGCACACATCTTTCTTCTCCCTGAGGGGACACCCTATCGGGGTGACACTTCTTAGTCACCGAGACCTCCTGGTGAGAGTCTAAATCTTCCCCGAAAACCCTTGGGGAACCTTTGTTGGCAAGACTTATGGTGATATCTCCTTCATGTCACTGGGACCTCAACATGTTGGCTAGACTTCATGCCAAAGTTGAACCACTCTCCCTGAAGACAAACCTTCCTTGGAGTGACTTCCTTCATTCAGCTAGACATTATGCCAAAATGACAACCTTTTACAATCCCATGTTGTCACCAAGACCTCCCTTTAGTCACACCGATATGCATCCTTTCATCTGACATGTGTCATTGTAACATCCTCTTATCGAGGAGACATTCTGTAGTCACCTTTTTTTTCACCAAGGAATCTCCATAGGTTCACTTTTTTGGTCACCATGACAAAACGGGTTGGAAAGACTACAAGACCTCTCATCAATAGACCCCCTTTTGGTGCCTTATCGGCGAGACTTCAAGATTTCACCGAGACGTCTCTCCACCGTGATAGTTTCTCACTGAAAGGTATATCTTTATCGGTGGTCAGTGAGACATGAGGCTTTCAGCAAGATCACATACCGAAGATATAACTCTTGCTGAAGTGTTAACCCAGTTTGTGGTAGTTAGTGAGACACAACAAAGTTGTCGAGACTTCACCCCAAAGTCAAAATCTCCCACCAATATGCTTTCTCCATGTCACCGGTCGGTGAGACATAAAGATCTCATCAAGAGCTTTCTCTGAAGGAAAATTTCATGCTAATGGGAAACTCTCAGTCACTGGGATGATGACCGATGTCCTACAGACATGTGTTTGCATGTGAACTCCACTCGCCGTGACATCCCTGAGGTCTTGCCGATAGGAAACATATATGCCTACTAAACAAAATGCACTGGTAGTCGGAAAGACATCTGCAAGGTCTTTCCAACTTTTTTCTTAGAGGAAAATTATGACCAACTAGATTGAGGAATGTCTTCCAACTGAGCTCCCCTACCAAACATCACCATGTGTGTGATTTAATCCTGCAAATTTGATCAAAGGACAGTTGATGAACAATCACACAAATTTAATCCCTAGATGGGACACATGTTGCTCGCTCATGATATCACCATCCTACAATTACAGATCATAGGATGGAGGGCAACCATTGATCTTGAAGGCATTTTGATCGACGGCAGTGCGAATTTCATCCTTATGAAAAATAAAACATTCATTAAAGGGAAAGGGGACATTACTAGGTGGATGGAAAATTTCCTCGGGCCCCACCTTCTACAGTCCACGTGGTAGTCGCCCGTGATTTCACAATCAACCAAAGCACCATCGCGGGATGGCGGGGAATGACTCAAATCAAAGTACAATTGATGAACAGTCATGGAAATTTGATCCATAGATGGGACACGTGTCACCTACCTAGGATATCACCACCTACAATTCCTGATCACAGGATGGTGGGCAACCATTGATCTTGAAGGAATTTTGATCAACGGCAGCGCAAATTTCATCCTTCTAAAAAATAAAACATTCATTAAAGGGAAAGGGGACATTACTAGGCAGATGGAAAATGACATAAGTTTTTTTAAAACTGTTCCACACAAGGCCAACCAGGACTTAGGAAAATAAAACCCACGGAGGAAATAAAATATTAAGACCAAAGGGACTAGGCCTAGATGAAACGATGGGCATAAGATGTTTTTAAAACCCTTCAAAAAAGGTAATGGTGAAATAGATCCCGACCAAGGCATTACGTAAACACAAGGGTTTAAAAAATGAAATGAAATGAAATAATGACGTCCACGAGGCCAAAGATGAAGACAAAGCTAAAACCCCAGCCCTAAGAAATTTTCCAACACCATGAAAGACCAGTGACATAAGGTAGGGCATGAGTGAAACATTAGGAACAAAATTTGAAGTTCCATCAGTACAAGCATTG
>VDFB02010140.1:0-12324 GCA_007258455.2 Sequoia sempervirens
CAATTGCTAGAATTTGGGCTAGATTGAAAAGAAAGGGTGATGGGAAATGTTATTTTCCTTGCAATAATTACAAGGGCTTAAAGATGAGAATAATTTTAATCACAACAACTGAGAAAAATTGTAGGCAGCATGGTCATGTAGAAGGGGGGCATGATTATTGTCCATTGGTAAGTTGTTCATTATATGTCTTTATATTGATTGAATTTGTAAATGTTTATATCGTTTTAACATTTCTATATATATAAAAACTCACTTGATCATGATCATGGTTTATTTGTGTCGATCATTATTATAAAGGTGGGACGCCCTAGGGCACAAGATATGGATTATCATTCCCTAGATAATGTGGTTTTGCAAGCAGAGTAACATGGAGCTGTGAATATTGAAGATGAAGTTAATGATCCTATGGAAGAAGATGATCATGTGCCAAAAAAAATAGTTGAAGATGATGGTAAAAATATATTGATCCATGACACATTTAGTGGCGTAGCTGATCATGATGATTGAGATGACTTTGATGATGTTCATGATTTACCTGTACTTGAGAAGGCACACGAGCCCCTTTATTAAGGCTTCGAAACAACTCTTCTCTCTACTATATTGTCGCTGGTGAACTTGAAGGTTATGAATGGTTTATCCAACATAGCAATGTCACAGATGTTAAGGTATGTCATATATGTCATTTTTCTTCATCTATTTTAATAATTGTTAGTTCATCATTAGTAAATAAAGGATGAAATATGTACCATTAATATTCTTTATATTAAAAAATTATTTTTGTTTCAGATTGATTGGTGAATTTTTGTTACCACCATCAAATATTTTACCTCACTCATACCAAGATTTTTCCACCATTATGAAAGATATTGGAATGGAGTATCAAGCAATAGATGCATGTCCCAATGATCATATTATATATCATAAACAACATGAATTTGAAATAGAATTCCCAAAATGTCATATTAGTAGATATCGAACAAATCAAATAACAAAAAAGGTTCCTCGCAAGGTTCTTCATTACATTCCCATTATTTCACGTATGGAACAATTATTTAGGTGCGAAAGCTTAGCGTAATTTATGGATTACCATGCATGAAATAGAAGTGGAGATTACATTCTTCAAATGCTTGTGGATGGTTCTGCATTTAAGAACATGGAGGAAAAATGGCCACACTTTAAAGAAGAACCTCATAATCTCAGGCTTTCATTGGAAGCAGACGATGTCAATCCATTTGGAGAGCTGAGATCTATTTACTTAGTGTGGCCTAATTTTGTTATCAACAATAACATTCCTCCATGGATGTCAATAAAGAGGGATTACATAATGTTGGCAATGATTGTTCCAGGTATTTGTTTACTTCAATTTTCTTTAACATAGTAGCATCTCATTTGTCTTATTTGTTGCATAATGACTTATATTTTTTTTCATTTAATAGTCATGTACATTAATTTATATATATTGCAGTAAAACGGTTATGATAATTATGTAATGTTTATGTTCATTCAACTAGGTAAGTACCAAGTTAAAGATATGAATGTATATATTGAGCCTCTTATCAACAAGTTACTAAAGTTATGGAATGGCATCACTATGTATGATGTCTCTAGACCAATAGGACAGAGACAATTTCAATTCCATGGAATTCTTGTATGGACAATTCATGATGCCCCAGGGCTAACACATTTTTGTGGTATGTTATAATGTTTGACTACACTTTAACGATATTTAATTTTATGAATTAGACATCATGCATGTTTTTTAAATAATCTATTCATTATATATAATTATAAAAAATGACATATTTAATCCAATTATATATGATCTTGCAAGTCTTCAAACAAAGGGAAAATTTGCATGTCCAATTTGTGGTCCAAAGATGAAATCTCGTCATTCAACAAGTTTAGGAAAGCAAGTGTTTGATGAGTATAGGAACTTCCTCCACGGAAATCATAAGTATCGAGCTACTGAAAAACATCTTTTCAATGGGAAAGAAGACACTACATCAAAACCACGAAGATTGACACCTCACCTATAGAAGTTGGAATATAATAGAATTAATCGTTAAGGTTATACATCAGATCAAATTTTTTATCTATCATATATGATATGTTTGGAATTTATATTTTTATATTGTTTTTTGTTTTCTCATGATGTAATTGACAATGATTGTCATTGTTAATTTGTTTAACTTATATGCTTCATGAAGGTCGTCAAGGCATTAATGGCTGGCTTCCACAGGGAATGAAAAGTTATCCCAGACAATTTAGTAGGTTGCCCTACTATGAGCAACTACAAATTGTGCATTTGTTTGATACAATGCATATCGGAAATAATATAATAGAAACATTATGGAAAATATTGGATGGAAGGCTTGACAAAGAAAAAATTGTCAAAATTTGTAGTGACATTCAGGAAGCCAATCATGCAATGAAAAATTTCATTCAATTAAATAGTGATGGAGACCAAATTAATATAAGTGCCCATCCTTGGCTATTAATGAACTAGCAAAGTAATTCTATAAAAGAAGTCATACGAAAAATTTGATTTCCCATAGGATTTGCTACAAACATAAACAATATCATAACAAAGAAAGGTGAATTTGGGTCAAGGATGAAAACACATGATTGGAATACCTTCATTAAGGTAATTATTCTAGTATATTATATATATATTTATATGTATTGCATGTACTTTTCAATGTATTATGTTTACTAATTTTGGAAAAATAATGAAAATATCATTTTATAATTGTTGTAGTACGTTCTACCTCTATCTCTCCGAGACAACTTCGACAACAATGTCAAGCAAGTTATATATGATCTTGGAAAATACATGAGGTAAGTCATGATATTTGTTCAATTCGTTGTATAGATCTTATAATTTCCATTTGTTTTACTTGTTATGTAATATATTGTATATTGTTGTTAAATCTCATTAATATATTTGCACCTTGAATCACTTGTAGATGGTTGTCATCTAAAGAAATCCATAAAGAAGATATAAATTATTGGAAGAGAAAAATTCCTCTTCGAATGTGTGAAATGCAAAAGTGTCTACCTTCAACATTTTTGAATGCACAAGAACACTACCTCATACACCAAGTTGAGGAGATTGAATTGTGTGGACCTGTACACACAAGGTCAATGTGGATGGTTGAGAGGTACTTGAAATTTTTGAAGGTTTTGGTTAGAAAAAAAGCACATCCTGAGGGTTCTATGGTGGATGGATATATTGTATACTAGACCATGGTGTACATTACTAAATATCTTCCTAAGTTTGCAGCAAAGATCCATGTAGATCGCATTTGGGATCCCAACTCCATTAACAAATTTGAAAGGGAGTACCTAATGGGGAAAGGTAGATTTAAGGAAGTGAGAGGTAATTATAATACATTTTACATTTTTTTATGTATATTGTACTTATTTAATTATTAATCTTCAATATACATCAATTATAAATTAAAGTCATATATTGTGGTAATTAACTAATTGATGTAGATTTGGGAGGCTCAACTCAACCAACCTATCAAATTTCATTTAAGAGGCTTCCAAAAAGTTTAGAATGACCACTTTAAACAATACAAACAACTTTCAAGTCCTGACAAACAATAGAAGTCAAATTTCACACTTTGACTCCTTGAATCCTTATAGCAGTGCAAACCTAGTTTTGCCCAATAACTGAAAAAATTCCCAAAACACCAGACAAAACCTTGATGGTTTTAGACACCCATTTTGGTATTATTAAACATACTTCAAGGGAAATTACAAGTCCTTTGGACCAAATCACCAAAATCATCTTTTCTCGGTTGTGTTGATTACGTTGATTAGGCCTATTTTACAAAGAAACTAGTCTTTAAACTTGTCATATGACCATGAAATATTGAGGCAGAAATTTTTGTGCCTCCAAACCTCCAAATCTACAAAAATATTCCACTTGTATGACCAAATTCTTGCCAAACCCAAAAAACCCTTGTTTTAGGCCAAAATCATGAGGGTTTATTCAATCTCATACTTCCACGACCTCCCAGACCTCAAAAAAAACTTAGACAAAACCCATTAGGTCTGTACATGGGTAAAAATTTACAAAATCAGATCTCCCATACATATTTTGTTGAAATGTAGGCTTGAACCTCTCATTTCACATGTTTTTTGTCACAAAACTCTTGAGGACAGCAACTATACCTTCTTTATTTCTCATCCTATGAGGGTTTAAAATAATCACTTTATGCCTTTTAAAGGCCTTTACACCTCAACTACCAAACAAACACCTCTGAAACTAACTATTTAATCTTTTATGATCACATAAAACATAAAACACATTAATTTAAAGGTTTTTAACATCACTATTGAAATGTTTTAATTTTTTGAATTTGTTAACATCGTTTATGAATTTCAATTTTTTTTTATACAGTTGGTCGAGAGTGGTATGCACTACATTTTTACGTCACAAAAAATCTTGATTGGATGACGGTAAGGATTGAATGATGTCAACAATCTAGTCGCACATTAACATGGGAAGGTGTGGCTTCATTGGTTAAAGAAGCTCATCGTAATGGAGATTCCAATGTTACACAAAGGGAAATTGATTGAGCATATGGTTTAAGAGATAAATAGGTACATATAAATATAGTAATCACCCATATTATTTAATTATTTTCAATTATATTGATGTATATATATGTTGAGATTTTTTTCTTTGCATACATTCGGCCAAGAATAAATATGTTTATCAACTGACAATATTGCAATAATTTTTTCATGTTTGACATATTGCAGTTGAAACACCACAAGGCTATGTGTTGTAATGGTCATAAATTTCGAATCAAAAATTTGGATGACACGAAGAAAACTTGTGATTCTGGGATAATTGCATTGTTTCAGGTGACTAATCTTTCATCTAGAAGTGACATACATCCAAAATTCTCAAAAAATCGATACTATGGGATTTTGGATGATATACTTGAGTGTGACTTTAAGTCTTTCAAATTAGTTTTGTTCATTGTCCTATGGTAAAAGCTACGATTGAATGAAAATGATCCTGAAAGAACTGTTATTGAACATGATAATGGATTTACCATGGTTAATACAAGGTCGATCGAGGGAGTTGGAAATGAGCCCAATGTTCTTCCAAGCCAATGTGAGCAGCTATTTTACTTAGAGGTTCCAGGTAAACCGGGTTGGTCATTTGCTGTTAGACATGATCCAAGAGGAAGGCTGGTAAAGTATAATGTGGTGGAAGAAGAAGATACCAAAGAACTAGAAGATGATGTTAATGATAATCAGGATCAACAATTAGTTGATGATGTGCCCGACGAAGATGTTGAAGAGGAGGAACTAGATCATGATGATGAAGGAGTTAATTTTCATGAAGATGATATCCATGTGGATGATGACATTATCGAAACTGATATTAATGATGATGATGATGATATGACCAATCCTTACAATGTTGAATCTAGATCGAATGATATGTCAGAAAAAGAGTTTGATGAATAAGAAGATCAATGACATTGAAATGTATGAGTTATGTGATTGTATTATCTATTTGATATTCATTTTTTGATAGAATTATATTTGAATTATGTGGTTACATAATTAATTCATGATGTTTTTAATTTTTATGCCATTACATAATTAATTCATGATGTATTTTTAAATGTTTAATTTTAATTCATGATGTTACAACTATTGTAGTTCTCCTAGAAATTTCCATATGATCATAATGAATAGTGCTTTGGGAAATTTCATGAAATATGACACATTGATCGTAGTAGTGAAATAATTGCAAATTCGTTTAGATTTTTTAGACCAACTATCACCCTTCCTATGTAGTGACTTATTTATCCTAGAGAAACTAAGTATATAGTATACAAATAAAATGAACAAACCCACAACTACCCCTATTTTGAAGGAGTTTACTTTTCTCCCCTTCTTGATCTCCATAATATTGTCTAATTATTTTTAAGAGACCAAGGGTCATAATACAACTTTATTCAACCCACTAAATATCTTGGTTAATGAAACTTGACAAAAAGTAACAAAACAATTGCTACATTTGGAATTTCATGTGGAATTGAACGAAAATCATCATCGGATCTTCCGGATCAATCAAAATCGGATCCTTTTGCGTCAATCGGAATCTCGGATCATCAAAAAGATCCGGCAAGAGACAAGACAAATCGCGTCATCCGGACAATCGATCCGTCACCAAGATCGATCGAGATCCGTCATGGCATCCTTGCGTCGAATCGACAAAATCCGGACAAATCCGCCAGGATCAATCTCAATCGCGATCCGGATCCTTGCGTCGAAATCAATCTTCCGGCATCTTTCAATCAAAGGACAAAACGGCGATAAATCGATCAAATCGTCATCCGTTTTTTGAACAATCAGATCCGCGACAAAACTCGGATCTGCCGAAATCAATCAATCCAAAGGAAGATGATGGGGAGAGAGAGGAGAGATGTTACTGTGCATTAACTCCTGATAACCATTAGGAAACTTTATATCTCATCCAGGCATCTTTAGCTAGATCACAACATTAGTTATGTATTTTTCCTAGTATATCTTTTGTTATATGATGAAGAGAGAAAACTCACTCTTTTGTTGTACAATGTGAAAGAACCCAAAAGTTTTCTATCCCAAAATTCCATCCTCTTACAAAAAAGAGAATATATAGCTTTTCAATCTGTTATTGATTTATAATTGATTTTTGAGGTCATATATCAAGGAAGTCAACATTCCAATGGCCACTAAATAAATAGATCTTCCATGTAATGCTTAACCACTTCAATTCCTTCTCAACCTTCTCTATAAATGCATACAGAGTTTCAAAATCTTTAGGTTTATCAACAAATTTTAGAGGAAATTTCTTCCCTAATTCCTTCTCAAATACAACCACCATTATTATTATCATTTACAACCCTTGTGTAGTAACTTTGAAACTTGGTAATTTTATCGTTATTTTCTTTTTAAGTACACACATACAAAATAGTTGTTTATGCACATAAGAGATAACAAAAGTAACCACATGTCAATTGCATACAAATTGATGGGGAGAAGATAAACACCCAAAGTTATTGAAACATCATTAGCATATCCTACAATCATTGCATTCCAAGAGATGACATCTCTTTTAGCCATTCCATCAAATAGTTCACGTGCCTTATCTATACTTCCACATTTTGAATACATGTCTACTAGAGAATTTCCAACTATAATATTTGACAAAACTCCCCCTTCCACTATGTTATGATGGATGTCCATATCTTGTTCCAAAGCTCCCCTTTTTGGCACAGGAAGGGAGGATGCTCACAAAGGTTGTCGAATTTGGCTTTACACCAGCCAATTACATTTTCTTTAAAATTTCTAAAGCCTTTTGAACAAATCTATTGTACATTGCACATATCTTGGAAATATTGGTCCATGAGATGACATTTCTTTGAGGCATTTTGTCAAACAGTTCATGTGCCTTGTCTATGCTTTGACATTTTGCATACATGTCTAATAGGGAAGTTGCAACTACAACTGATGAAAAAATCTATCTTTTATGTTTTGATGGATGTCCATACCCTATTACAAAGCTCCCCTTTTGGCACAAGCAGGCGAATGTTGGAAAATGTTGTCGAATTTGGCTTTACACCAGCCAATTACATTTAACAAATAATAATTGCATAGTTTCGTCGCAATTTCGACGAACCTGACTGACGAAACTTCAAAAAATGATCGAAAAACTTGATGTACCTTCGTTGAAATGACCAATGTTATGACATTCCTATTTCGTTGCTATTTTGACGATTGGATGGTGGTGTTCTGACGTTCGGGCTGATTTTCACTACTTGTTTTCTAGCTAATGTTTGTTGATAAAGTGACACACGTTTCATCGGAAGTTTGATGAAGATAAGAACACCTTTACCATAGAAAGTATCGATGAAGTCACGTTGTGAGTTCAAAATTTCAAGGTGTGTTGGTAAAGTGACGAAAACATTCTAACAAAATTTTTTGTAGTGGTTTGTCAATGTTCTGACATTAGTTTGTCAAAATTTCAACAAACGTTCATCAGAAAATGGAGCTAAATATAGTAGTGAATCATGTATTATGTTGGCCAAGAATTGGACCTAATCACAAAAACTTCCAAACATGCATACGCTACCCAATACATGTAGCTTTGATATTTGATCTTTCTTCAATTTCACATTTTGCTGACATCAATGAGTCTAACTCTAGAACCACAACACCAAAGCATTCTTCTTAAGGAAATGTGGAATCTCCCACACTGATATGATAAATAGAGAGATGACAGTGATATATATAGTTGAACTTTGTCAATGATATCTCAATGTACACTTCACAAAACTTCACGAGATCTTGAATATAGCTGTATAATCTAGTCATAATGATTGGTTAAAAGCACAAAGCTATATCTCTTCTTGCAGTGAGGTATAGACCCAAAATCCAATGCACTAAAGCACAACATTGTCAACAAAGAACACTTAACCAAATTTTGGATAGATCAACTTTCTGGTATACTTAGTACTATACAAATGACATTGAAAATGCTTCCCCACAATGTTGACATCAATGACAACACTGTGACATCCAAATCAACTGATATATGTACACTTCATGCTCATGTTCCCAAGTCGCATCAACAATGTCATACTTCCAAACTTTGAACAATCTCTCCCTATGTCATTGATGGAAACATGCATATCAAAAACATTTTCCATGTCATGAATCAAAATTTATATCTTTCTAAACTTAACTCTCCCTTTCAAAATTAACCTTGACTTTCAAAATGTTTTACAATCATCCAAAATGTATTAACAAAAATGTTTTTCTTCCCACTAAGCTTTCCATTATCTCTTATCTCTCCATTTACGAAAATATTGGCAAAGGTCATCTGTGAAGGGGCACGATGCATAATTTTCCACATGAACATATATAGCCTTGTGAATGAATTTCAAAATAAATTTTGATTGAAAAAAAAAAACATGTCAACCTAAAGATGAAAATCCTTTGAGATTCTTCAGAGTATCCCAACAAATATATTTTCCTTCTTTCTAAGAACTCTTTGCATTCACAATAGTACTATATAGTAGTTCAATCTTTGTTAGAGACTCTATTCCTTCTTCCACAGTATTGAGGCTGAGATTTATTTCTAATAGTTTATCAATATTGACAAGGGTACTGGATATAGGAGTGTGTCTTATCTCTACTAAGTCCCTTAGTGGCACATATTGCTTGATTGTTTCTATCTTGTGATTCTATAAAGCAAAGAAATTGTCTAGTAGTTGCATAATGTAAGACCACTTTTGATTGTTCTTATCACTTGCTAAATCATAAATATCTACTTGAGTGCCTATTCGAATTTTAGTCTGAATCATCTCATCCATTTTAATTTTTGTGTGTTTAGACCACTTCAAAAAGGAATATATTAAGATATGTGCTTCTTCTTCACAATCTTGAACATCCTTCAATCCTTTCAAGGTTTTGTGATGTGCATCTACACATTTCCTTTTGATATCTTCTAGATTCTCCTCTGTAATCTTTGCATCTGACTCATTTCCATTGTGTTCTTTTAGTCTGAAGATGTATGCTTTCAATGAATCAACCATACTTTTGATATTTTCTATTGTGGATACTAATGTATTATTGGTTACATCGGGGATTACCTCTTGTAAAAATTGTATTGCTTCATCCAAGTCTTGTGTACTTTCACTTTCATGCTCATGTTGGGTCACAACATTTTGTAATCTTCCTTCTTGTTTTGTAACCTCTTGCTTGATCTCAACTAGAGGAAAAACAATGCTTTTCCTTTTCTTCCTTGAAGTACAAGAGGCTTCAATCATAGACCTGTCCTCTAAACCTAATTTGCTAGGGTCCTTAGGGATTCCTAGAAGCACTTCTACATAATGCATAGCTTCTTCCTTAGTCACTTCATAATCCAACTCAGATATCCACACAAGTTTAGACTCAATAGCTTCCATGTAGCAAAAACTAGTAGAGACAAGGAAATTGATGTTTCTGAAGTATCTTTCCAACCACACTCTTGGGTATTCTTATTCTCTGATTCATTCTCATCTGAAACTATACTAAGAATGTTGCAAGAGCATCTGATCCATCAAGATTTATCATAAGATTTCTTATCTGATGTGCTACTAGTTCTATATTTGACCATTCCAGTTTTCCAATTACTAGTATTTACTTCATGAAGTAAAAGAGTAAATTGATTATCAAAGTACTGTACCTAAATGTATTCCTTTTGTTCCTTTTGATTTCCTTAAAAAATTTAATCAAGTGTTGTTGATATAACTCACAAAGATCATAATCCACACCATTCTCAATCATGTTAAATGAAATGTGAGTAGCAATAGTAGAGACTATATAGTCATCATTAGGTAGGAAGATTTTATGTCTAACAAGCATTATAGCATATCAGATAGCCAGATTTCCAAATGTACTCATGGTGAGTTTGTTTCCTTGGCCCATAGTTGTGCTAGTCTTTTTAGTTAATTCAGAATACTGAGCTATGGTGGTGAATCAATATTCTATTAAAATTTTAAACACAACTTATCCAATCACCAAAACATAATAACTAAAAATAAGGAATGAAAGCATGAATAATCCACAAAGACACAAAACACATGAACAGCACATGAGAATTTTTTTTTTTTGTCAGGCTGGAGGCGTGAAGATGGGGGTGAGGTTAATGCAAACCATGACCATCTGAATATGGCTCATGGCAGGGGCTCACTACTAGAAACCTGCACTTCCCCCCATCTGGGATCATGGCCCAGGGTGAAATGGCCTGAGGCTCCCGCTGTCAAAGGGTATGAATTGATACAAGTGCACCTTCATTTAGTTTCCTTCCCAGGCTTTAGAACCCTCAGAGCACTACTCTACTTAGAAGTCGCTCACCAACTCTTCTTTGATTCTAAACTCTTACCATTTAATTTGTATGTTTGGATCATATGAGACCACTCACATCTGATATATAATTTATGTTGGCTCATCTATCTACTTTCCACACCTTGTTTCATATATATATACCCAAATACATTCACACACATCAATTAGATTATCCTAATTATATATGTAAGAAAAAATAATCCAAAATAGCTTTTGTCGGCATCACACATGATTCAAAATCATCTTCACACCCAAGTAACAGGTGCAATACTTAATTGAGGTTGGTACAAATCTATGATAGATCCATCTAACATCTAGAAAGTATATTCAATCTTCTCAATGCACATCATGTATTAGGTCAGCCAAGAATTGGACCTGAACAATAAAGAAAATGGGTACTTTATGGCCTAGGTCATAGAACACCACCATTCTCCAATTGTCACTCAAATATGTCCTAGGATCCCAAATTGGATTGACTATCAACCTCAAAGGTGAGTCAATTCTCAACAAGGAAGACCTAGGAGGAGGTTCTTTAGGCTTTGAGGGGTTCACCACCAAGCAAAAGCTTTGGAAAGACACTTTAACATTCAACTTACAAAACCTAGTAATGCAAGCCAAATAATGAATGAAAATGATGAAATTAATTAACAAGAAGTTAGGGTATGTGTACCTAGGAAGTTTTGAAATGTGACGAGGATTCTAGAAATGAAAAAATACTATCAAAATATGCTAGGGAGGACTAAGAAACCCTTACTGTTTTCTTAGTCCTACTGTTGTTTTTTGGGACAAATGCAGAATCTTCGGATGATAGAACAGGATCTGAAAGAAACTTTGCAAAATATCCTTGGGAGGACTAAGACGCCCTTGTTGCCGACTTAGTCCCATCTTGATTTTTTGAAATCTCTGAATGTGATCCTGAGGCTCAATGTTTGCATTTCCTTCTTCTCAAATCTTAGGCCTTGAAACTTCCAGATCTAGCTTGCAAGTGAGTTTCCCTGAAGATGACAACTTTGCACTCCAAATTATCTTCAATTCTTCAACCTAAATTTTCAATCATAAACATGCAATAGAGGAATTTTTTTTTTATTGTTAGTAAATGGGGGTTTGCCTTGGTCAAACCCCTTGCTGGTAATTAAACCTTGAAATGAAATTAAATAATGGAGGGAAATGATGAATGAACAAAGTACTATGTTGCAACTCACCAAATCCTTGTTATGGAATCTACAAACATGTGTGAAATAGATAGCTTGAATGTAGATCTTGAATCAAAGGAATGCTTGATAGATCTTGACTTGAATTTCTTGCTTGAATCAAAAACCTACATCACAAATGTTAGCTCAAAAACACACATGATGCAAGATCATCTTTGATATGATGCTTGAATCTTGATGATGGCTCCAAATGCTTGATGAA
>VDFB02010141.1:0-46754 GCA_007258455.2 Sequoia sempervirens
TTTTCCAACATAGCATAAATCTTAAGTTTTGCATACATAATCTATCATTTAGATCACTTAATTGCACTTAGTTAATTTCATTTAGACTGAATAACATCCTACATTGCATAATTTTAATGAACCTAGCTAGACTATTGGCCCTAATTTCTCCTTTTAGGTTAAAAACCCTAGAAGTGCAAGAAAAATCTAGGGTGCCAAAAATCTACATTTCATTTTGGTGAACTTGCATTATTGAAAACTTTACATTTCTAATTTCAATTGCATCTTTCATCCTATATTACACTTGCATAAACATTCAATCAGGGTGTTGTTTTGTTTTTTTTATCTTAGGGTTTCCTAAATTGCATTAGTGAAAAATTCATTTAGATTTCATTTAAATTGTATTGCATATCATTTAAAAAATTGAAAATCTACATCTGCATCCTTCATTGCAATCTGAAAAGCATTAGAATCAAATTAAAAAAATTTAGAGAAACACAAAAAAACCTCATATTGGGACTCATTCACCACCCTGGGTGAATCAGTCCACCTGCACTTTTTAAAGAACATTTTTAGGCATTTTTCTCGCATTTTTCTACATTTTTGTTTCAGTTAGCAAAATTTATGTTATTTTCATTTAGAACTCCTAGATTACCTTGCATTTGCATTCACCTCATTCTTTGTGGTACTTGTATGAGTTTTTGGTGCCCCATTGATAATACTTTAGTGAGATGAAGTTCTAGACTCATGGCTTCCTGTGATAGCACTTTCATTGCACAGACCTTGGGATCTCAAGAGCTCCTACTCCTAGTATGGACAATGGTGCATTAGGCATCGACAATACCACTTCTATGCCTTCACCTTTCCATCCAATTAATGTTGACACACAAAAAAACTCCATCTCGCAAGAAAAGGTCGTTAATATTCATGAGCATTTTGCACACTTACAACAAGAATTGTCCCTTGAAAACATTTCCACCACCACCATACTTGCAATAGAAAACCTTCATTGTTTGATTGAAAGTGATGACGGCTTGCAAGTTATGACGAAAATTGATAAGATTTACAATAAACATGCCTCTTCCACTTCCCAATCTGTAAACATTCTTGTAAGCTAAGGAAGACCTCACATTCCTCCCCCTTTAACCATAACATCCATACCAATTTATACCACTCCTTGGGTCACAACAACTATGCAACAGGTTAGTCATGTGGTTCTTCTTTCACAATTCCAACTAGCATTCCCAATTATCTTGTTGCATCGCAAGTCCCAACCACTACCTTCATCCCTCTTAGTGTTTCTTTCACTTCCCCTCACGTTTCCTACACTCCATCACCATTTTCTCTTCCACCTCAAACCACTTACCCAGGCCCTATCATTACACAACTCCTTAACATAGTCTCATCAATGCAACAAAAAATTTCCACCATTAGCCAAGGTCAAAACACTCCACCCACATATCATGTTCATAGTATCCCCTTATCCTTAGAAATATTATTTACCCCGATGCAACAAGGGATACAAATGCCTAGATTTGAGAAGTACGGAGGAAAAGGAGACCCTATCAACCATGTCAATGATTATACAAATTTATGAAGTGATTTTGTCCTTGATGATAAACTCTTAGCCAAAATTTTTCCAAGGTCCTTGAAAGATACTACATTAGAGTGGTTTTCCAACTTGCTCAATTACTCCATCTAATCATTTATTGAATTGGTGGATGCCTTTATAAGTCACTTTCAAGTTCACATGACTCCTAAAAAGATGATGGCTGAATTAATGAGATGTAGACAAAACATAGATGAAAAAGTAACTAATTTCATCTCATGATACTAGTCATTGTATACTCAAATTGATGTCAAGATTCTTGATGCACATTTGTAGAAGATGTTTATTGAAAAATTGCACACAAACCTTCAGGATAAATTAAATATGATGAAATTCCCTTCATTTATGCATTTATGTACAACCTTATGTGACTATCACAACTCAGTTTCTAGTCATGATTCAAAGTTCACTTCTAACTAAGCTGAGAAAACTGACCCACAAAACCAAAACAACACACAATTTTTTTGCAAACCAAATAGAGTCTTTTTATAGTTCAATCCACCTCCTCAACCACAACCAACCCAACCAATTCCAAATCAAGTGACAGTTGTTAAAGTAGTGATTCCTTATACCTATGGGGACCCAAGGACATAATTCACCCCATTACCTAATACTCTCCATAATACAATAAACCAATTGCTTCAACAACAAATGATCACTTTTCCTACCATTAAACCACTTGATACCACCAAGCCCTTACCACCCACCTTCAAACATAATGCTTATTATCATTTTCATCACCAAAATGGACATGGCACTGAACAATGTAAGCATCTAAAACATTTAGTTTAAGACCTCATTGATTTGGGATGTTTATCTATTGTGGGTGTTAATGATCAAGGAAATAAGTCCATTGCACCACCTAACCAAAATTTACAAATATTCACCAACCCCATGCCTAAACACAATATTTCATTTGTCAAGGCTAGTGAACAACATGATATAACTCCAAATGTTACCCAAGTTAATCCTATGGATGAACTTGTGGGTGCGATAAACATTATCCCTCGTAAGGGACAAACCAATAAATATCTTGATATCACTTTTTCTACTAAAGATATACTTCAAAAAATTATTGATGGTCCTCTTTACATTGCTGAAAAAATCTATGATAAGCCCACTAATGGGATACTAGTAGATTTTTCCTATGGTGAGAATGTGATTACGAAAGAGTTTTTAGTATTACATGATCTCTATCAAGATGATTATAATAAACCAGCTACATGTATTAAAACACATACTAGTTTTTTGTGCCCTACAATCAGATTGATTGTACTCCCATTACAAATAGGAGCCAAAACTTTGGATGTAACATTTTCTATTATTCCACAATCAGATCAATTTCATTTGCAGTTAGGCCACCCTTGGCTTTGCTCAATGAAAGTGGTCCCATCAATGGTTCACAAATGTTTGAAATTTCCACATGGTAATGAAATATTTACCATACACAATATTGGCTTTAATTCATTATCCTCTAAAGGTAATTTTTCTTTAGAAGCCTTTTGGCCTTAACCTATGGAAGCCATCACCCCTTGAAAGGATTTCTTTTTCATAGCCTATGAAAATTTCAAAGCCAAACAAATAGCTAAATTGTCTCTTCGTAACAAATACCCATCCACTTCCACTCCTCCTATCATAGATGAAACCATGCTTCATCTTGAGTATGACATTGAGAAAACCATACAACCACCCTTACACACTTCCCCTCCATTGTTTAAATGACCAAGAGAAAATGAAACCAATATCGTCATGCCTCCTCACATTAAACAAGTATATAAGGCTAAAGAGAAAGCGATTGACCCATGTTCTTCAGTTTCTTCTATTCTTCCCCCTTTGGAAGCAGAAGAACCCATGATGACTCAATCCACTCTTACACCTCAACAACTTCAAAACATAATTAAATGAAACCGCAGTGCTAGGGAATGTAGGAATCATTGTTATCTCCTCGCTCGTCAGTCACGAATGGAAGAAAAAAAAGAAGACCAACCTCCATCTTTGAAAGAAGTAATAGATGATCACCCTCACTCTCCTGACCCGCCACAAGATAGTCTAGTCCAACCTTCAAAACAAAATGAACCAATCTAATAGCCACAAGTTTTGATACATCATTCCTTGGAAATCACCCTTTGTCCTCCCATCATCATCAATCTTGATGATGATGATAATGATGCAGAAATCACAAAAATAGATGAAGTGCATAATGATCTAAACTCTTTATTTTCATCTACCATGAGATTAAATGATAAATCCTATCAACCAAGTGAAGAACCCGATACATCTCCTAGTTCAGCATTTGCAATTCTTCCTTTGGATAGTCAACTGCCCTAACAATACACTGATCATAATTGGGAGGAAAATGACTTGTTAGATGGTTGACTTGCATTCACCTTGCTTTCCTTTTGCATCTTTCTTTTATTGGTTATTTCTTTCGCAATTTTATGTGTGTATCGTGTTCCCCTATAATGTTCATTTGATGTTCCCTCTCTTTGTACACTTCTTCTATTTGTACCTCTATTCTTCTATATGTCATGCATTGTCTCTTTCATTTTTGTTTGTGTTCTCCTTTTGGGGATGACACAAAGTGTAGAGATGCCCTATTTCTCTTCCATGTTGACCCAAAAGGTCCCTTTTCCTTTTCCTTTTTGTTTTTTTCTTTTTTTTTTTCCTTTTGGGGATGACGCAAAGCGTAGAGATGCCATATTTCTCTTCCATGTTGACCTAGAAGGTCCTTTTATTTTGTTCCTTTTGTTTTGTGTTCTCCTTTTGGGTATGATGCAAAGCATAGAGACTCCCTATGTCTCTTCCATGTTGAACAAAAGGTCCCTTTTCCTTTTTGTCTTTTTCTCATGTTTTTCCTTTTAGGAATGATGCAAGGTATTGAGGCCAAAATGTCTTCTTCATGTTGACCCAAAGGATTTTCCTTTTCTTTTTCCTTTTTTGTTTTCTTTTCACTTGTATTTTCCTTTTGGGGATGACAGATAGTGTTGAGGCCACAATGTCTCTTCCATGTTAACCCAAACTGTACTTTCTTTTTCTTTTGTTTTTGCTCACTTGGTGTCATTCTTCTAGTTTTGTGTGCTTTGGGGAATGCTAATAGTTCTAAGCTCTTTCACAAAAATATTGCAGCAATGAACATATTGACCCCAAATCCATAGATCCCTTATGTGTTTGGTGTGTTTATTTTTGGGGGGAAACTCCCTTTCTTTTGTTTTTATTTTTTTCATTCAGATGGCATAGCCTAACTTAGAAACATATGACTTGGCATAGGGATTTCCATGTTGGCCCTCATGTCTTGTTTCCTTTTTGTATTTTCTTTCCTTTGCTACTTTAAAGTAATTACTCATAGAATAGTGTATAGCAAATCCTTTAAAGTGGGGGCATACGTTACCATAGTTTCATTTTCATTCTTGGTTCTTAGTGTAGCCTTGTCATTCATACGATGCATTTATCACTTTTGTGGATGACATTGGGGGTGATGTCCTTCATAAGTGAGATCCATCTTAGCATATTACATTCCTCTTGGTGGCCTAATTTGATGCACTACATCCCCTAAGTTGTGAATATTTTATTCTTTGATTGGTCCTCTCTTGGAGACATTAGACACAAAGTCCCCTAAGTGATAGACCTAGGATGAACCTAACAAGACTCCTTTGAACATCTTTTACACTTTTACACTTTTACATTTTGCAGTTTTACATTTTATATTTTGCACTTTTTCCACCTTGTATAATGCAACTTGCATGCCCATGGTACTTTCCTCTTTGTTCATAAGTTCTAAGCATATGGAGCTTTTCTTGTCTCATGAAGCACGAACCAACATTTTCCTTTGTGGCACCTTGTTAAAGTTATGAGGAGGTATAACTTTGATATGGTTGAGTAGGAAGCCCATCCAATGGCATGACTTTCCCCATAGCCACCTTTTTGTTTGTGAGTACATGCCAACTAGCGTATGTACTTCACCTTTTGGGAATTCTCACCCAGTGAACCACCATGAGTTATGTCACCCCAGAGTGAGTATAAATTGACTTTTCCAAACAATCAGCCTAGATCTAATCCATAACTAGTTAGACAGATGATCGAAGCTTCATCTGATTCTCCTATTTCAACACTTGCATGTTCCTTTGTCCTTATGCTTAGTTTTCCATGGGATCTTCATCATGGGGGCTTGATCGTCCCTCTTGATCATTGTCATTCCAACTTGCTAATGTAAGTGCATTTGAACCCTCCTCCCAATGTGCATGGCTACATTAGTGTGAGTTTGAAGGAATTTCATCCTCTCACTAAAGTGGGGGATAAATTTTCCATAGAGAAATTCCCTCTTGTCATTTTCATGGCCTTTTAGGTCTTGATTCATGAAATTTGTGTTATCTACTAGAGTTGTGCCCTAACTAAGCTGCATGATTTAACAAGCTAAGTTATAGGACTTAGCACTCTAGAGAAACATTGGAATGATCTCAAGGTGTGGGTTCCTTACATGAGATCAAACCTCTGCAGAAGGCTAACTTCCTCTTGTGTCACCTAAAACTACTAATTTTACTGAGGAATAGGGATAAGGAGTGTACATAAACTAAAAAATACTCATATGTTGATGCACCAAACTAAACAGGACTATGAAACTTGGCTTATAAACACTTGTTTGCATTGATAGAGAAATAAACTTGCATAACCTATTATTACATGTTTTTGCACAAGTACTTCACGAAAAGGTATTAAAGCTTCAAAATTCAAGGAGTGAGATATCTCCACTACTAAAAGTTATTTTTCATTCTATGACACAGTCTACAACCAATGGCACCCAAGGTTTTCACTATATTTCATACCCAAAATGAGTTACAAAGCATGTTGTAATCTCCAAAGGACAATAAGTAGTCACTAAGCAGAAAAAATACATCTCAGAATTGATTACAAATGAGTCACACAAGTGACTATATCCATCAACTCTCCAAGCAGTTGCACCAAAAGAGGTTGTAGAAAAATTTGGGGATGGATGCCCCCAAAAATCCTATTTTTTAGCAACTGAAACCTCCCTAAAAGAACTCCAATATGTTTGAAAAGGTCATTTTTTACCAAATCTATCATAAAGCATGCAAAACCATCTCTAGACTTGGTCAAAAAGGCCTAAATTCCCTCCAAATGTCTCTCAACCTCTCAAAAAGCAAGTAAAAGCTCTCCTATATCTCGTCCATATATTTGGAAACATATTCTCAACCATGCCTATATCCTTGGCACATTTTGGCAAACTAAAGAACATCATCTCCTATATTCTCTCCAAAGCATAAAATCCTAACAAGATCGACTCAAGGAATTTACAAAGCATTTTACATGTTCTTTGCATTCAAATAGTAGTTTGACTAATTGATTTATAACAAATATCACTTCAAGATTAATGCAAAAAATAAACAAAAAAGTCCTAATTTGACCTACGGGGACATCAATACCAATCTAACATGAAACACAATTGTTAAACTTAAAGTCCTTACCATGGGAGTATTAGTTACATCACATTTTATTTTAGAAGAAAGGAAAATATTCCTTCTCTTTTGTCATAAAAGCTAGGGTAAGAAACCCTAAGACAAAATCGATGCAAAAGATTACAATGCATTTCATTCCATTTTGCATTCTTCTCTGAAACTCAAGGGCACCACCATGAAGTTTCCATAGTGGATCAATAATGGCAAGATTTTGCAAAAATACTTTGAGCTCAATTCTGGGTAAGCATAATCTTGCTCTTTTTATTTTTGCTTATGAATAAAAATGCTTTTTTTGAGCTCCATATTCAGAAAAATAAAGGATATGCTTTTCTTTTATGCATTTTCCTTTTATCTATAATCTAAAAAAATGTCCCTGCTTAAAAATGATGGAAACGATTCACTTCTCCATAATAGTTTCTATTTAATATTGACATAGATTTCCCTACTTTTATGGATGTGATTTGTTGCATACACAAAAGCATGTACTATTTTATGGCCTTTAATCCAACTACATCCAGGGACCTAATTAATTCCTCTATCATTCATAAACCTCCCTACCATTCGAACCTCACACCACCAGCTCACTTCTGCATATATATCTGAGAGAAAAACATAAATCGCGATATTTTTAGGATCCAAGAAAAAAGGTAGTGTTTTTGTAAATACTCCTAAGCCTATATTCATTTGTGATCTACAAGCCCCAAGAAAAGACACCCACACAATCACCACAATTTTAATTGGCACCTTAATGATAAAATTGAGGGTGTCCTCAAGATAGCCAGCATGGAAAAGAAGGTCAAGCATGCACACATAATGATAAATTGTAGGTGTGATGCAATAAGGGTTACTCATGTGATTGAAGTATGTGCAACCCTCATTCAATGAACCTCCTTGGTTGCATGCAAATAGAATGCAAGCAAAGCTTAAAATATCAGGATATGTTCCAAAGTGCTTCTGTAATTCAATGATTTTGAGAGCATCCTTAGAAAATCCATTTTGTGCATATCCTATAATCATGGCATTCCATGAGGTTACATCTCTTTTAGGAATTCTATTAAAAGAATCATGTGTCTTGTTTACAATTCTACACTTTGCATACATGTCTTCTAGGGATGTTGCACTTTACCATCTAACAAAATCCCTTTATTTGTTTTGCTTTGATAGATTCCCATACAGGTGACATATTACTGGTGTTGAATATCACTATGAATAGAACATATTACATGCTTGTATGTGGTTGAATCTGCTTTTCTGAAATTGGATTTACCTTCATTTGAGATTTATTTTCTTTGATGTGTGATACAATTTTAATGAATACTATTGAAGAGTCAAGCCTTCTTCTTAAATATGCATTGAAATGTGACCAATAAACTAAATCAAAGCATTCATAATTGACTTATTTTTCTCTCATGATTTGAAAGAGTGCAATAGATCTTTTATATTTATTTTCTTTTGCATCAATAAAAGATTATTGATCATCAAGTATTTCAGTGACATTATTACCACAATTAGAGTACTCACACTTGTTTCCTGATTTTGTTGAAGCCACTTTCTAATAAGCTTTGCCACTATCTTGATCATGCACATGGCTTCTATTCATACAATGGCACTATCCTTGGATGCATCTACAATTTTTGGAAGTCCTCTCGAAAGATAACTTCCATGTTAATAACCTCATGATGCATAATATCAAGTGACTATTATGAAGACACAAGGCCTATCACTTATATGTTGATGTTGTTCCTTCACTTGTACCTGATGAAGCTATCACTGTGATAAAGATTCTCCTTTGAATAGATTGATGATATTATTTACCATTTGATTTGATCACTTTCATGTAACATGGTTATCTTCATTGAATGCTCACATGTGCATCATGTCTTTTGGCTCTATGACTAGGTGTTTGACATTCACCATTTCAAGTTATATAGAGAATCATGAGACATGTGAACATATCATAAATGCCTATTCACTATCACTTTTAAATCATGTTGATATGCTGATTTTACATTAAATTTTCCTCTTAAATAAGCTCAAATGAGCTCATTATTTTATAAAGTCAGCACGTTGGGCTCAACCCTCATGGGAGCCATAGTTGAACCCACATGCTGAAAATGAATCAAAACAACATTAATTTTCCTATACATGCACATGAAGCAAACAAGTTAGAAAAATAAATTCATATTTTGGATGTGTTTGATGACTTCATTGTTCTCTTGGACATCCAAGGTTTGCATGCTTGTTTAATGCATTTTGGAGATTAGTTTATATGTTCATGGGTGCTTGTAGATGTAATGTGAGATACCTTCATTTATCTAACAACATTTTATCACTCAGATTCACGAACTAGGAGCAATATGGAGCTAAGGAGGATATAAAGAAACTCAAGGAAGAAGACAAAGCAAGTAAACACACACTAAACTAGTTGTTCAAGCAATGACTAGCCTCTTTCCTTATATGTGCATTATATTTCTTTACCTATCAATGTATATGATTTTCTTCATTTACATTGAACAAGTTAATCTCATGGCTTGTGTGAAATGATATACACTTTTAATATCAATAAAGATTACTTTTTCAGAAAATATTTTTGTAAATCTTTCCTATGTTACATGCACTTGTATAAATGCAATAATCTATTAATGTAATATTTTTGATTTTTGCTTATGCACTTGAATGTAACTAAGGAAAGATTAGGAAATGTACCTTTCTCTCTATTTAGAATAAAAGAGCTCAAACTAATGGAGCTAGTAGTGAAATTAGGTAGCATTTCTAGTGACATCTGCTATATATTTTCCTACTAAACATGAAGACTAGTTGCCTAGGCTATTCATTGGGTACAGGGTCACTTAGAAACTCAAAAAGATCTGAAAGCAATTATATGCAATGTTGTAACTCAATAGAAACAACTCAAGACATTTTGGAAAACTATTGAAAACAAAAATACAATAGGGAAACTATCTAACTATTCTAAAATCACATAGGGAATTGGAAACCTACATCTAGAAACCTACTCTACACTAACAGTAAGAAAAAAACCATTTACAGGAAAACTACAGTAGCTGCCCTTTCTTCTTAAAATATAATGACTTGCTTGCTTAAGGACAAAAAAGTATAGATGGGACACAAAGGAAAGTTCAAAAAGATTATACATTTCCCCTTGAAAGAGGTAAACGAGTTCACTTACCTTATCAAACTGGTCATATGAATTGTTGTTCAAAGGAGGATAAGTGATTTGAACATATTCTTGTCCAATTGCCAACACATCCTTGATACTATCTTTGGTTGTACCTTCATGCATGGGTGCAAGATCAACTATTGGTACTTTATTGGATTCCATTTGGGCTAAATATATAACCAAACAACCCCTTGAAAGGATAAAGCTTGAGCTTTCATTGTTGGCTACTTGCGCATTCACTATTGTTCCATACATTGGACTAGAAAGAAAACAATCTGAATGCTTAGAAACAACAACATTACCTTCACCTTGCATAATAGCCTACCATATTGACTCCTCCTCCATAGTGAGTGGACAATCCTCTTCCACTAGGGTAGCTAATAACTCATCAAAGCTATCAACTTTTGAAAGGCTCTTAAAATTAGCTTGTTTAACTTTAAAATCCTCATTATCACTCAAAGAGATACACTCCAAAATAGGGCTTTCTTCTTCAATGAAGGAAGGAAAGTGTTCAAGCAGTGAGGAATATTCTTGAAGTATACTTTCAACTAGTATATCAGTTTCTAGCTCTTCTATACAACATAAGGGAAGCTCATCTGACCAGATAAAACATTGAAAATCAAATTCAAGAGAAGTTTCTTGTTCAAACTTGTGAACCTGTTGTTAAATTTTAGCATAAGTGTCAAACTCCTCTAACATATCTGATTCCTAATAATCTAATTATGAACAAAAATGTTTGATTATATCAATGCAGACCTCTTAATAAAGCTCAATATTAGCCTTTACATCCATAACATGCTCAAAGATATCAAAACTCATATCCTAGACAATGATGTCAAGTTTAGTTTTTTTTCTTCTTCATGGTCTAGGGCTCTATTGTCACATTGATTGTTATCAACCAACAACTCCTTAAATTGTTTGCTATCCTCTTGTTGTTCTAAAATAGTTGTTGATATGATCAGACTCACACCCTCTTTTTCATACTTAATGAAAGAAGGTAGTTCACCTTTTAAAGCTATAGAATGCTCCTTTTGATCAACCACTTTCACTTTCTCCTCCTGTTGTCTAGGTTGAACCATTGAAACATTTAGATCAATTCCAACAGAAGTAGGAGGATCATTAGCTAAAAAAAAAGGAGATCCATCTTGAGAGGTCTTCTCTTGTTCAAACCTTTGTTGTTTTTCTAATCTATATTGCTCCATAGCTAAATGCAACAAGTTTATGTTTCTAGTCTCCTCCATGTTGCGTGAGCTATCTTGATTAATGTGCTTTTCTTGAACAAGATGCTCTAGAATAATAGGAGTTGTTTGAATCTATTCTTTTGAAATAGCTCTCTGCTTTTCAAAACTCTCTTGATGTAATCAACATTGATAATCCGATTAAACCTGACTACTTTGCACCCGAGTAGACATAAACTTCATTTTCCCCTCTTTAGCAGCTAGCTCTCTTTCAAGACCTTCCTCAAACTAAATTTTTTTTGTCACTCTCTCTTGATCATAAAAATAGGCTTGTTCATCCATTTCTTGCTACTGCATAATGATCCTTTTTTGCTTCTTTATGTCAACCAACATCCCATTCATGTGTGAGAACACCTTACCAATATCATTAATCTTCATATAGTCAAGACTTTGGCTCAGATCCCACAACGTGCGGTCAAATTTTTTGATCAGATCCAACAAAATTTGGTAAGGGTGCTCTTCTGGCCAGTTATATGAATAATCGTACTCTTTTTGGGGCTGATTTTGGGCATATGTACGCTGATATTGAGATTGAGCAGGAGTGGGAGGGTGGGAAACATGATGAGAATGCTGGTAATATGTAGTTGCAAGGTCACTTGGAATAAAACCAGTGAGTTGTTCTATGTAATATGGCTGGTAAGAAGGCATATATACATGATTTTCATGGAATGGATCTGAAAATCCATTATAATGTTGACAACTATACACTGCAAAGCTTAAACATGAAGAAAAACCAAGCCTATACAAAGAACCTCATCTAATTGTAGGTATCTAGACTACTGAAACCAATTGTTATAAGGTTGGAGTCACCATGGTGTCATTTGTATCACCTCCAAAGGTTGATAATATTGAGAAAAAACCAAATTTCTCAATACTATGATATTCTCAATTATGTACTGGCTTTTCTGCTACTTCCCAAACTTAGACTCGCCATGATGTGTTGATGTTAACCTTTGAAAGGCCTGAAACTGACTAGTTGCATATAAAAAACCAGCAGTAACATGCATTCTTCAAACCATCCCGATTCGAACAGTCCCATTAGGTGTGCCAAAACTATTATCTACTAGAGTTGAACCCTAACTAAGCTACAAGATTTAACAAGTTGCATGACTTACCACTCTAGAGAAACATTGGAATGATGTCAAGGTGTGGGTTCCTTATATGAGATCAAACCTCTGGAGAAGGTCAACTTCCTATGTTGTCACCTAAAAGTATTGATTTTACTAAGGAAAAGAGATAAGGAATCTACATAAACTAAAAAATGCTCCTATGGTGATGCACCAAACTAAATAGGACTATGAAACTTAGCTTGTAAACACTTGTTTGCAATGACAGAAAAAAAAACTTGCACAACCTATTAGTGCATGTTTTTGCATAAGTACTTCACAGGTAGGTATTAAAGCTTCAAACTTCAAGGAGGGAGATATCTCCACTGCTAAAAGTTATTTTGCATTCTATGATACAATTTGCAACCAATGGCACCCAAGGATTTCATTGTATTTCATACCCACAATGAGTTACAAAGCATATTGTAATCCCCAAAGGACTACAAGTAGTCACTAAGTAGAAAAAATACATCTTAGAACTAATTACAAATGAGTCATACAAGTGACTATATCTATCAACTCTCTAAGTAGCTGCACCAAAAGAGGTTCTAGAAAAAGTTGGGGTCTGATACCCCCAAAAAGCCTATTTTTTAGCAACTCAAATCTCCCTAAAACAGCTCCAATATGTTTGAAAAGGTCAATTTTGACCAAATCTATCATAAAGCACGCAATACCATCTCTAAACTTGGTCAAAAAGGCCTAAATTCCCTTCAAACATCTCTTAATCTCTCAAAAAGCAAGTAAAAGCTCTCCTATATCTCCATATATTTGGAAATTGATTCTCAATCATGTCTATATCCTTGGAACATGTTGGAAATCTAAAGAACATCATCTCCTATATGCTCTCCAAAGCATAAAAGACCAACTAGATCGACTTAAGGCATTTACAAAGCATTTTACATGTTATTTGCATTAAAATAGTAATTTGACTAAGTGATTTGTAACAAATATCACTTAAGTCAAATAATTACACTTCAAGATTAATGCAAAAAACATAGAAAAAAGTCCTAATTTGACCTATGTGGAAATCAATACCAATCTAACATGAAATACAAGTGTTAAACATAAAGTGCTTAGCATGGGAGTATTAGTTACATCACATTTTATTTTAGAAGAATGACAAAATTGCCTTCTCTTCTATCAACTAAGCTAGGGTAAGAAACCCTAAGACAAAATAAATGCAAAAGATTGCAATGCATTTCATTCCATTTTGCATTCTTCTCTAAAACTCAAGGGTGCCATCATAAGGTTTGCACAGTGGATCAATAATGGCAAGTTTTTGCAAAAATACTTCAATCTCGGTTATGGGTAAGCATAATCTTGCTCTTTTTATTATTTCACTATGAACAAAAATTCTTTTTTCTAGCTCCATATTTAGAAAAATAAAGGAGATGCTTTACTTTTCTATATTTTCCTTTTATCTATAATGTAAAAAAATGTCTTTGCTTAAAAATGATGGAAATAGTTCACTTCTCCATAACAATTTATGTAATATTAACATAGATTTCCCTCTTTCTGTGGATGTGATTTGTTGCCTACACAAAAGCATGTACTATTTTATGGCCTTCAATCCAACTACATCTAGGGACCTAATTAATTCCTCTATCATTCATCAATCTCCCTATAATTCAAACCTCACACCACCAACTCAGTTTTGCATATATGTCTGAGAGAAAAACACAAATTGCAACATTTTTCGGATCCAAATAAAAGGGAAATGTTATTGTAAATAATACTAAGCCTATATTCATTTGTGATCTACATGTGCCTAGAAAATACACCCACACAATCACCATAGTTTTAATTGGAATCTTAATTATAAAATTGAGGGTGTCCTCAAGATAGCTAGCACGGGCAAGAAGGTTAACCATGCACACATAATGATGAATTTGAGGTGTGATGCAATAAGGGTTACTCATGTGATTGAATTATGTGCAATCCTCATTCAATGAACCTCCATGGCTACATACAAATAGAACACAAGAAAAGCTCAAAATATCAAGATATGTTCCAAAGTGCTTCATTAATTCAAATATTTTGAGAGCATCCTTAGAAAACCCATTTTTTCCATAGCCTGTAATCATGACATTCAATGAGATTACATCTCTTTTAGGCATTTTTTCAAGCAACTCATGTGTCTTGTTTACAATTCCACACTTTGTATACATGTCTTCCAGGGATGCTGCCCTTTACCATTAGACAAAATTCCTTTATTTGTTATGCTTTGATGGATTCCCATACCCTGACATACTACTAGTGCTTAATATCACTGTGAATAGAACATATTACATGCTTGTATGTGGTTGAATCTTCTTTTCTAAAATTGGATTTGCCTTCATTCGAGCTTTATTTTCTTTGATGTGTGATATAATTTCAGTGAATACTACTGAAGATTCAAGCCCTCTTCTTAAATTTGCATTGAAGTGTGACCAATAAACTTAATCAAAGCAGTCATAGTTGACTTCATATTTTTCTCATGATTTTCATGAATTCAATAGATCTTTTATATGTGTATTATTTTGCGTCAATAAAATATTCCTAATCATCAAGTATTTTAGTGACTTTATTACTGCAATCAGAGTCCTCACACTTGTTTCCTGATTTTGTTGAAGCCACTTTCTAATCAGCTCTGCCACTATATTGATCATGCACATGACTGCTATTCATACAATCACACTGTCCTTGGATGCATCTACAATTTTTGGAAGTCCTCTTGAAAGATAATTTCCATGTTAATAACCTCATGATGCGTAATATCAAGTGACTATTATGAAGACACAAGACCTATCACTTATATGTTGATGTTGTTCCTTCACTTGTACCTGATGAAGATTCTCCTTTGAATAGATTCATGATAGTATTTACCATTTGATTTGATCACTTTCATGTAACATGGTTATCTTCATTGAATGCTCACATGTGCATCATGTCTTTTGGCTCTATGACCGAGTGTTTGACACTCATTGTTTCAAGTTATATAGAGAATCGTGAGACATGTGAACCTATCATAAATTCCTCCTCACTATCACTTTTAAATCATGTTGATATGTTGATTTGACATTGCATTTCCCTCTTAAATAAGATTGAATGAGCTCATTATTTGATAAACTCAGCATGTTGGGCTCAATCCTCATGGAAGCCAGATTTTAACCCACATGTTGAAAATGAATCAAAACAACAACATTAATTTTCCTATACCTGCACATGAAGCAAACAAGTTAGAAAAATAAATGCATATTTTGTATGTGTTTGATGAATTCATTGTTCTCTTGGACATCCAAGGTTTGCATGCTTGTTTAATGCATTTTGGAGATCAATTTATATGTTCATGGGTTCTTGTACATGTAATGTGAGAGACCTTCATTTCTCTAAAAAATATTTTATCACTCAGATGCAGGAATTAGGAGCAATATGGAGCTAAGGACACCAAGCAGCTCAAGGCAGAAGACAAAGCAAGGAAACACACACTAAACTAGTCATTTGGGCAATGACTAGCCTCTTTCCTTATATGTGCATTCTATTTCTTTCCCTATCAATGTATATGCTTTTCTTCATTTACATTGAACAAGTTAGTCTTACAACTTGTGTGAGATGACATACACTTTTAATATCAATAAAGATTACTTGTTTCAAAAAAGATGTGTAAATCGTTCCTATGTTACACACACTTGTATAAATGCAATAATCTATTAATGTAATATTTTTTATTTTTGCTTATGTATTTGAATGTAGTGTAGGAAAGATTAGAAAATGTACCTTTCTCTCAGTTTAGAATCAAAGAGCTCAAAATAATTGAGCTAGTAGTGAAATTAGGAAACAATTTGGTCTATTTTGCTTTGATTTTATGTTGTAATGTGTCATGAACATGCATAATTAGGTACTAAAATTCAAATAATGATGTCTTGTTAAGGTGTTGTGAAGTGTTGTAAAGCATTTCTACACTTTTCTAGACTCTATTCATTATAATTCACCTAAAAATAATCTTTTCATCCCTAATCAAGTCTTATTTTGAAGTGTTCTAAAGTCTTGTAACAAGATTCCATGCTTTTCTAGGTATAATTTCATTATTTATACCTTTCTTATGCTTTATTTGACCCTTTTATGCCCTTATAAAGCTCAATTAAGTGTATTTTTGAATGTAAACCTGATAAATAACATTAAATGCAAATTAATTATCGACACCCATTTTTTAGGTCCTAGGTGGGACCCATTCACCATGGATGGTGAATGAGTCCCCCTTGGCTCCAAATTCAAAAAATTTCAAAAAGTTGTAAAAGTTATCCATGTGCTAAGGTGTATGAGCTTTGCTAGGGTTTTTTGTTTTTTGCGGTCACCCTTTTGCATCATACTGCGTATCCTGCACAAGAAAACTGTACAGCTGCATTTATTGCAGTTTCTTATTTTAATATGCCTTTAACTGGCTCTAACCCAGTAGTTATTGCTACTGTTAGTGGTTCGATGATGATAATCAATGGCTCCTCCTCCAAAAAAACATCCCCTAAAATTTCTTCTGAAAGTCTTTCATGAGGTAAGTGCTCTGATTCACCTCTGATGTGGTTTTTCCTTTACCAGATTTTGATACTGCCTGTCAATGGCTTGAGCAGTACGCCCTTGTTGGGTATTTTTTTGGGAGAAATCCCCCTGAAAGTGTGCTTAAAGATTGGGCTAACAAGGCTTGGGTCCCTCATGGGGTCTGCCTTGATATGGTCCAAAACTTAACCAAGGGTTTCTTTTTGTTCCGCTTTGTGGAGGTCAATCATGTGTAGGGCATCTTAACCCATGGGCCCTAGTATGTATGGTCCTCTATGTTAGTTTTTCAAGCTTGGACTCATGACTTTGTTGTCCTGGACAACACCAAGTTGCAGGTCCCAGTCTGGATTGAATTTCCTAGTCTACCTTTGCCTTGTGTTCCTTTTTTGAATAGTATAGCCTCCTCACTAAGGAGGGTTATTTACATTGAGCCAAATAGGTTCTTTCAGGCCCACCCCCAAAAGAGGGTTTGTGTGGAAGTTGACCTTTCCAAAGATTTAAAAGACTCCATTGATATTCAAATTGGAGCTTTCTGCCACACCTAGAAGGTCACCTATTTTAATCTGCCCAACATGTGTTATAGGTGTTAGTCTGTGGACCACATGATAAATGACTTCCCTTTAGTAGTGCCTCATACACCTTCTCTACCATGAGATGTTGAAAAGCCCCGTTCGACGGCTGCATCTACTGCCAAACCTTATGAAAAATGGACTACGGTCATGAACCGAAAGAATAAGTCCACTAGTTCTGGGTCAGGTTCTGTGACCTCTGAGCTAGTGAAAGATGTTTCAAACCCTTCTATGAAGGGGAAAGAAGCTTTGGTTGGAGTTGATTATGTCTCGCAACAGCTTAGGCCAAAGGCTATGCCTCGGTCAGCTGCTATCATGTTAACATAGTTGAATGTGTCTTCACAGTCGAATGTGGCTTCTCCTATGATAGTGGCTCACAAGTGTTCTCATAGCCCTTCCCCTCCTAAGGAAGAAGGGGAATATGTTCATGAAAAATAGATGATGTTCTCCCCTTCCATTCAGATTGGATTAGTTCCAGCAAATTTTTTATAGAATTGTTTATCTTCTCTGAATGAAGAGGAACCGGGTTTCAAAAACATGGCGGAGTTTCACTCATGAAGTTCCTTTCATGGAATGTTCGAGGTCTGATAGACCTCTCTAGAAAGTATTCTATTAGGAATACCTTGTGCAAGTACTCTAGTGTTGAAGTGCTTTGTCTTCAAGAAATTTTTTTTGGTTTTCTACTTGCCATGACTTGTCGTTCTATTTAGCCAACCAGTAACATGTTTTGTACTACCCACGATGCTGGGTGTGGTGGAGTTGTCATCCTTTTGGCCCCACGGTGGCACTCCTCTATGGTCGCCACAGGTCTGATCCCACTCATCAGCTCATTTGGATCCTTCTCAACATTGATAATCATTTCTTTGGGATTATTAATGTCTATGCTTCTAATGATGTTGTGGAACGCTCTTTGCTCTAGTGTTGGATTACTGATTCTTTACTAGTTGCTGCCTGGTTACTCTATGGGGACTTCAATATGGTAGAAATGGTGTCTAAAAAAGATGCCACTCTTCCATTCAGATGGATAGCTAGGGAAAGGGAGGCATGGTTTTACATGTGCAATAAATTGGGGCTTTTTGATCCCAATATTGGTCACCACCATTCTCATTCTCTCTCGCACACTTGGTGCAGTTACTGAGCTAGTTCTGATAGAATATTTAAGCACCTTGATCGTGCCATGATATTGGCACAATATTTTTTCTCATTTGAAAGCTCTTCTCTCCCGGTTAAGCTGTTAGTGGATGTGACTTTATCAGAGCATTTCCCCATTTCCTTTTGCATTGAATGGGAGACTCGACAACCTAGTACATGTAAAAATCACTTATTTTTAACCACGTCTTTACTCTACCACAAGCCTACCTTGGCCCACATTCATAGAGTTTGGAATTTGGAATGCAGGCTAGCTCATCATACAGGTTGGATTTCTTGGTGGAATGAAGCTATCATCCACATGGCTAGATTTGTGTGCATTTATGGGTGCTAGCTGGCTATTTTTCACCGATAGTCTTATGAGGCTACCACCGTTGACCTCCATGCTTCCTCCAAGGATTTGGCGGCCAACCCCTTTTCTCCTTCCTTACAAGTTAGGGTGGTGGAGCTAAAGGCACAAAAAACAAATTTCTAATAGCTATGCTACTCAAGGAGAGCAAATCAAAGCCTAGTTGCATTGGCTAAAAGTTGGTGATTGTTCCTCCAAAGAGTTTTTCTTGGCTTTGCGTGCCAGACACTCATCCCTGGGCATTAAAAAAATAAAAGATGGTGCTCAGGTGCTCTCTAAGCTGCCTAACATTCTCTAGGAATTTGTGCATCATTATGAGCAATTTTTCATTGCACAGGAAGTCACGCATGTGCTATAGCAAGCCCTTCAAGATTGCCTTGCTATTGTGCCAAATAAGCTTTCTTCAGCTTAGAAAAATTTTTCTGATCAACTTTTATCAGTTGATGATCTCAAAGAGGTTTTTTTCTCCATGGCTGATGACAAAGCCCTGAGAATTGATGGATTCCCTTGTCAATTCTACAAAGCCATGTGGGACAATATTGGGCATGATCTGCATCAAGTTTACTTAGAAGTTTTTTACTCTAATTCCCTGGGTAACTTAATCAATAAAGGTAACATAAAATTCATACCTAAATCAGGTGACTCATAAGACATCTATAATTGGAGACCTATCACGCTTCTTAATGTCTCCTACAAGATTATCGCCAAGGCTCTGGCTCTCAAAAACCACCATCTTCTACCTCAGATTGTACACCCAAAACAAACTGGGTTCATCAAATCCAGATTTATTTTGGATAGTATCATTATTGTTTGGGAATGCATGGAATGGGCCAGGCGTTCAAACCAAAAAGTTGTGTTCATTAAGATTGACTTTTCCAAGGCTTATGATCATATTGAATGGCCGTTTATTCTTGCTATGCTACAAGCCTTGTATTTTGGGCCCAATTTCATTCAATCTGTTTGAATGCTCTTTGCAGATGACTCAGCTTGTATCACTATCAATGGTTGTCAATCCTCTACCTTTGGACTCTTTCATTCCATTAGGAAAGGGTGCCCACTAGCCCCCTCTTTATATGCACTTGTAGCCGAGGGTTTTGGTTATATTTTGGTCAATGCAGTTTCCCAACAGTGTGTCAAGGGAATTTCTCTGCCTAACTCTCAGGATCAACTTGTTAATGGGAATTTTATTGATGAATTATTCCTCACCCTTCTGGAGGATGAAGATTCCATTGCGGTGACTCTTTATTTCCTTAATACCTTTTTTCTTTCCTTTGGCTCTGCCATCTAGTGGCATAAAACTTTGTGTTACCAACAATCTATCTTTCCCTTGCCATAGTGGCTGCAATAGTATGGTTGGAAGTGGATTGGACCTGGTGAAGTTTTTCAATTTTTGGGCATTCCCTTTTCCTTTCAGGCATCTCCAACTGAGATTTGTCAAGTCGTGCTCTCTACAGTTGAGCAGAAGCTTACTTACTAGGTTACTAAACCCCTCTCTTTAGCAGGGAAATTCTAGGTGTGTTCCAAAATCCTGGTAGCCACCCATGTTTATTATTCTTCTTGTTGGACCCCCTCCAAATCTGCTTCGTGATTTTCTCTGGGCCTCCTTTGAAACTCACAGAGGGTTTCATCATGTGGCTTGGGAATTCTGTTGTCTTCCCATAGATTCAGGAGGCCTCAGGTTACTTTCTACTCAATGACAAGGGACCGCTCTTTGTGTTAAATGGATTATTCGTGCCCTTATTGGGGACAAGGCCTAGAAAATTATTCTCAGACATAGTATTCAATCTGGCTTCCCTATTCATAGACTTTCCTAGAAGGGGATTGGCTTTCAAACCCTTTTGGTTATGAATGAACTAGTCTAGATTTTTGGGACTTTGTGGCCAAAAGCATCTAGCGCCCCTAGGAAGTTTTCAAACCTTGGCTTTGTTGGGCTGGCTCTAGTTTTTGAGATGGGATTTCTCTCAACCAGCACAATGTTTGGTGGTCACCTCTTTTTGCTAGCAATGGTCAACTGTTGGCTAAGTTGCCAGGGCTTAAGGCACTCATATTTCACAAGAAGGGTATCCATACCCTGCAACAGATTTTTCAAAACCCACCATGCGTATCATGTCGTGGGATGCTTTTCATGACCAGTGCAGGCTTCATAACCAGGACCATTCTATTTATGATGGTATGGTGAATGCCATTCCTACTGAAATGCTTCATAAGGTTGAAATTCATGGGACCAAACCTTGGTGGAAAGACTGGAAGTGGTATCCAGACACCCCTTTCAGGAATTACAAGCCTCGGCTTGGTTATAGGTGGCTCTCACCACATTTTCCTATGATTCAGAGTTTGAACTAGAGGTGGCTTCTTCAATCTTCCGCTTATGTCTAGCATAAAATATTTTCTGCCACTTAGTCTGCAAGTGTTGAGCTGAAGTTTTCCCACTTTTCTTGGTGTATTCTTTTCCAAGGCTTGTCTATGGGCTCTCAACTGATCCACCTGGGGGTCTGGGACCCTTGCTGCCCTTTTTGTGGGCAAGTTGAGAATTTTAAGCATCTTTTCTGGTTTTTTCCTAGAGCTCAGTAGTTTTGGACTTTGATTCATGACTTTTTTTAGCCCTTTCGTCCACAACCCTTCTCCTGGCATATGGTGCTGCTTGGAGATTCTCCCAGAATTCCTACAAAATTCACCTAGTTTTGGCACACTTTCAAGGTGGAAATTCTCTTCAATATTTGGAAGGACAGAAATGCTTGCATTTTTTCACATTCTCAAATGGATATTCATGTATCTTTATATGCTAAAATTATGATTTTCTCTAATGTGTTTTTATAGGTTCAAGTGTAAGCTAACAAAGTTGCACTTGAGGTTGCTCACCTCTAGGCTCTCTTGGACCACGAGGGTAATGCCCCTTGTACAATTGCCTAGATCCCTACTTCACCCACCTCTTCCTATGGTTGGTCACCCTCCAGGGGCTAGTAGTGGAGTGGCTCTGTGTGTCCCTGTTCCCAGCCCCGCCTTAGTAGGATTTTCACACTCCTCAGCAAAACTATTCTCCTCCACCATGGGCTACTTAGGGGTGGCTTTCTAGTGGTGCTTCAGGGAGTGGTGGTGGTGGTTCTGAGTTGCCCTCTAATGATCCTCCCACTTCTGGCTCTGGGTGGATAGTTACTGGTAAAGTGTTCCCATGTATGGCACTTGCAATCTCACCCTAGCTCGAGGAAGAAGATAAAGAGAAAAAAATATTTTGATGATGGTTGGGGTCCTCCTCCTGACATCACTCTAGACCCTGTTGATGTATGGGGGAAAAATTTGGATGACAGAGACCCTCCTGGCTCTACTGGCACTGCTCTAGCTGCTTAATGGCCTTTTCATCTTTGTTAGTTTTGGACTTTTGGGCTTAGCCCACGTAATCTGTTAATTTTTTGGGTGTTTCCCATGTGACTCTTGGGGTGTGCCTTTCTACCACCCACCCTTTTTTTGTGAATATATATCTTTATATTTGAATTAATATAGATAGTTTCCCATTCATCAAAAAAAAAAAATTCAATTTTTCTTTCAAGTTTTTATTCAAAATTACTTGATGTTAGCCTGTGATGAGGTTTCAATGGGTTACTAAGGCAAAAGAATGTATAAATAAGTGTTTTTACATCCATTTTAATCCCCATCAACATCAATTCAGCAAGTTCACTCATTCACTCATTCACTCAAGCATTCAAGCACATTACATAATCAATTCAAGCATAAATCAAGCATATTGGAGCATCCATTGAAACAACTTCAGATTTTCTTCAACAAGGGTTTGGTAAGTTGATAGCATTTGCATGTTATTTTTTTATAATTCTCTTTCATTTCATTAAGGGTTTGATTACTAAAGTGGGGTTTGACCAAGGCAAACCCCTATTTTCTAACCCTCAACCATTTTCCCCTTCTTGCATGTGTGCTTGCATACTTTTGTATGCATATTTAACAAGAAATTAGGATTTGAAGAGTGGTCAACAAGTCAACAAGGTGCTTCAAGTAAAATCAACCTCATTTCAAGTTTGGATAAGGTATTATGTATGTTTCCTACATAATTGACTTCAATAACTTGATAAGTAGACATCCTTAGATCTAGTGTTGTAGAGTTGTCTCCTAATTTTTTAGAATTTGGGGAGAGGAATGATTCACCACTAATGGAAAATGAATCCCACCTTAAGGCTGAAAATCTAAGTTTTGTCAGAATCTGGATCTCAACACTTAGAAACCTATTCCTAATAGTTTTCATCAAAAGCAAGACTGATTCACCACCCTGGGCGAATGAGTCCCACTGGTGATTTTTTGTGATTCTAGACAACATTCAGAACATTCTAGAATCTTCTTCAAACCTCCAAGTGCACACTAATTCAACTCATTTCTTTATATTATGTACTTATTCATTCACAACTCTTTGTTTGTATATCACATTGTCTTTTCCAACATAGCATAAATCTTAAGTTTTGCATACATAATTAGTCATTTACATCACTTAATTGCACTTAGTTCATTTCATTTGGACTAAATAACATCCTACATTGCATAATTTGAATGAACCTAGCTAGAATTTTGGCCCTACTTTCTCCTTTTAGGTGGAAACCCTAGACGTGCAAGAAAAGTCTAGGGTGCCAAAAATCCATGGGTCAAAAGGAATTTTAATTCTCTTCTTATAAAAACCAATCAAGAAAATCGCATAGAGGCAGTAAATGTGTCTTGAAAAATTAAGTATATATATATATGAATTGATATTAACGAACAATTGAGTACCAAAAATTTGGCCACCAATTTAAATTTCCTCGCCAATTATATTGCTTCAAAAGATAATATACTTCATATTAGAAGTCTTTTATGTATTCTATTCTATAAGTATGGCTAGATGAAAAATGATGCTGATGATTATCATTCATAACTTGGTCTTGGTTTCCCTTATATACGAGAAGCAACAAGCTTAAAACCGTTATATCTAAGGTGGCATCTCTTCATTTGCATTTTTTTAATCATAAACTAAACCCTAAAAAATACAATTAAAAAAAATAAATAATGAATTCCATAGAATACACAATACACTATACTCTGTTAATCTCCATAAGGCACCCCTGATCACTTAAGATTTGTTAAAGGTCCTTTTTCCATGATAGTGTACCTATCTAAGTGACTTTGATGAAACTTTTGATGCTTATGTTGATTAATCAATGAACATGTTGACTTTGGAAAGATGCTCAATGTATTCTGTGTTGACATATGCATCAACATTGTTGATTATGTCTTTCAAAATAAACTCTAGAGTGAAGACTTGTTGCAATTGTGAATGTGTATTTTTCAATACCATTGATTCATCGTTTACTTTGTCGAGATCCACTAGTAATATCCAAGCTAGTACATTCTTCCAAATTCTTTGTTCTTTCAACTCTCCTTCATCATCAAATAAATTAGGAAAAGCCATATCCAAGGGTTGGTCAAAATCACCAAGCTCTTGTGTCAGTACAATATGAAATTTGTCATGTATATCAATTAATTCATCATAAAATTTGAACACTTGATTGTCAACACTTCCATTGGCTATTAATTCTTCCTTATTTTCCATAATTTTGAGATGTAGTTTTTTAGTCTCTTGGTAAGAAACATGTGCTTTTCTACAAACTACCTATACCTTGTCAGCTTTCTCGAGCATGTTATCAAAACCTATTTTTTATCAATTCAAAGACAATATTGAACTTGAAAGATTTTATCTCCACATCTAATTTATCACCTTTCTCCAAGAATCTCTCAACCCCATGCTTCAAATAGGTAGTTTTAGCCATGGCTTATAATACCGTGTTATCATCATTTATCAGTAGGTAGTAGGTATTCAAGTAATATGGAAACCTATCTTTATAACTGACTATTTGCTATCTCAAGCTCTCATTTTAAGTCATATATGTTTTATTATTCTTCACCAACCTTTCAATTTTTGCTTTAGTGAACCTAACAACATTAACGTTCAAATCTATAGTCTCTAGAGGATCACTATCTTCCACCCATTGTCCAAGGAGGTGGCTAGATACTTTATCAAGATAATCAATGATTATAGGTTTCTTGTTTGGTGGGCAGCATTATTTGGATTGAAACCCGATCCAACATATACTTTATCTACTCTTTCTATGATCAACTATAAAGTTTTATTTTGATGCCTCTGGAAGCTGTCAAACATAATAGCCAAACTCATGTCCCATCTAGGGAGTAGCACAATCCCTACCTCTACTAGCAATACTCTTCCCTTTTTTGGGGTAATATCTTTCATTTCTTTGTCAACTTCTTCTTGTAGCTCTTTTAGATCTCCTGCTTCCTTTTCAAGTGTGATATCTTTAATCTTTTCCCTAACTATTTTTCCTTTATACTCATAAATAAATGTATTAAACTCAAGGGTTTTAACAATATTTCTTTCTATTAGGGATTCATAGTTTCCAATCACAGGTTTAACCACTTGCACACCTTCATCACCACTCCCAAATTCTTCTTGTTTTGCAATAGCTATGTCAACAAACAAAGTAATATTCAATGTTAGCTGAGGAGACACTTGAAATAATGGGGTTTCATTTTTAGACTATATTTCCTCGATATCCTCATTTTTCTTCTTTGTGAACACCCAAGGAGGAACATCTTTAGTTAACTATAATTCATGTGAGATTAGTGCATCCAACCTCTTTATAGGATCTTCAATTTTGAGAAAGGCTCCTTCATACAGGGGATTAATGGATGTCTTCCAAGCTTCTACTATCATCACTCTATGATATAGGCTTCTCTTCCTAACTACATAATTTTCATCAACATTTCTTATTAGATCATCTTCCACAAAAAGTGTGTGATGATACCCTTTCACTTTTTTGCTTATTTTGACATCATTTATAATATTTTCAGGGTCAAACTTCTCCCTTTCATTTCCTATAGGAAATTTGTAGTGTTCTAACTTCTTGTTAATTAACTCATAGCCCTTTTTAGAAACCATAGTAAACTCTCCAAATCACAATGTCTTGGGCATCAGTGATTTCTTGTTATAACTTTTAAGGTGTGTAAAATATGAGCAAGCTAATTGCTTCACAATCTCTAAATATGAAACCCTATTTGGAAAAGTTTTTGGTAGCAAAAATGGTGTCCATTCATATCCATATACTTTATTTTTTGTACAGTCATTGTAGGCATGCCAATCGCCCCAATTGTGATTGACCTTCCCTCTTTCATCCTTATCCTTTGGCCTGAGAAATATTTGTATCTTCGGTGATAGGCTATATTCACATGGGTGATCCAAGATTTTGTATATAGGCTTCACAAAATACTATTCAAAGTATAGATAGTGTGATATTACACACCTACTATCCCAGATTATTGTCCACATCTAGACTAGTCTACTATCTCCATTGTCATCTATGTCTCTTATTCTTAAGTGTTCACTCCACATTCCCATACTTTATTCCTCATTCAAAATGAGATGTGTGAATAACAAATAGTGTATGGTTCTGATACCTTCACTTTTATTTTTGATAGAAACAAGTACATTGTGGGTATCATTGGCTAGGTATTTAGCGTAATGAAGGGAAAAAAAATCTTGCCTTTGCACATCAATTGTTAAGACCATTGGTTCTATGTCCATGAATATGGGGGCATCCAAACCAAGCACTTGGAAAATAGAGTAATATGTGTATTGAAAGTACTCCTCAAACATGTTCATAGAATATGGAGGGTGTTCCTCCCTTGAAAATACCCTGAGCTGATTTCCTCCATCATGGGGCCTATGTAACAACAATCTCCATCTTTTGTAACTAGTGCTCAGGTTATTGTATTAATTGAGGAGCTCGCTAATTATAAATTTCATGTTGGTACTAGTTTCTAATTGCAACACCATTTAAATATAGTTCTTGGTGACAGGGATGAAAGAAAATTCATTTTCCAATTCAATCATGTGAGTTTGAGGATTATATTTGTTGGCCAATGCCTTTGATCAATTCAATACTGATAAACAAATTAGTTACCACCAACATTCCTAAATTGAGTCTCCATGGGTTGGAGACTAGTTTTTGTTTTTGCATCTTCCTATAGTGGTATATAAATAAGTCGTATCACTTTGTTGGGTTCCATGTATTACCCACTTGCTTGTTTTTATCTTCTAGCTTCTCAGCCCGAGGGTTTAATTGTGTGTTCCTCCCAAACCTCTACCTAGAGCTAGGACATTGATCAATCAAGTCCTTATTCAGATGTCTTTCTTCAATATTTGTCTTTTTTTTAGGTTTATTAGATGTACTTGCTATAATATGAATTTTGCAGAAAAAACCATACTTTTGTGCTTCAATAATTGAACTGATTTATAGATACTAAAATTTTTAGCTCAGGATTTGGATACTTACTTGGTCAACAAATGTATTTCCTGGTCCTATTGTCATCATCCATTGCTATACTCTGTTTCTTCTCTCTCTATTTTCTTGATGATTTCCAAGTATTTTTTAGAATTTTATTTTTAATGCCTTCAGCTCTAGTTCATTAATGTTGTTTGATGGAAATTTCATGTCATCAAGAGTGTAATTAATTGTTTTGAATATAGGCTATATATTTTTTCATCATCACTACCAAATTGTCTCTTCATCATGCCACTATCTTTTCAACACTTTCACTTCATGAGGATGACAATATTTTAATCTCATTGATATTTCCCTTTCCCCCCAATATAGTTTTACCGGTATACCCTCTTTCTTCCCTTTGATATTTCAAATAGACTCTATGTGGCTTTATCCCAATATTACATTGTCCTCTCGAACCCTTCTTTGCAAGTATCTACTTCAATATTCTCTTACTACTTTGATGTATTTATAGGTTTATTGAATCATATTTTATTCTACTAAACCCTTCTTTCAAGGCAATAAGTGTTATTTCTTTATCGAAGGGACTTGTTTCCTCATCCTTTCGATAGGAATTCTTCCATTTGATGGAATTCTTAGTTTAGCCATTCACTTGTTTGCTTTTAGGGCTATCGAAGGGACTAATGCTTGGTTCTTACTGATATAGATCCCTTCCCTAGATATCTTTCCAATTGTTATTTTCCTTTTCTTTTTCTTATTTTTGGGGGGACTAAGAACCACTTTACTCTAATATTCTGGAGTCCTTTTGAACCCCTTCTGACTTTCTTCTATTCCCTTTTCTAGTAAATGCTATGGCTTTATCGAAGAGGAAAATTTCCTCTTCCCATCTATGTATGCCCTTCTCTTTGATGAAATTTTCTACTTACTTGATATCAAAGGGACTTATAAATCACTCATCCCAATATTATGCAATTTCTTCAATTTTTTAGATGTATAAGTCAAGCATCATTCCTTATACTTTTTATTGTCACTTCTATATATTGATGAGTCATGTCTAAGAGATATTTTTCTATTTCTTGAATGTTGAGGTGGTATTTGATTTTAAATTCATGCTAGAGTAGTTAAAATATTTATGCTTCTCATTGGTCTATGTTTCGGGTAATCGAAGAGACCCCAAAAAATTACCCTCCGATATGGCAAGGTGTCTTTGATAATATTTCAGTTAGATTATTGAAGGGACATTAAGACATGTTCCCTTGATATGATATTCTCTCTTCAATAATGTTCATACTATCTTTCTCCATCATTCCTTCGAAGGGACCTTAGAATGACTTCCATCGATAAAGTGTAGTCTCATCAACATGAATTTCTTCATATACAAGTAGGATGATGAAGGTTATTTTATTAAGGTGATGACTATAGGGTGGGTAAAATGGAGTATTTTAAATGATAAGGTTTCAAATGACATGCTAGGTGATGAGATATTTGATGGGAAAATGGATTTTTTGTGGGAAATCTAAGTTTAATTTTTTAGTCCTAACAGGCTTAATGGGTTCCATAGGTTTGCTCGAAAATAAATCCAATCAGAAACTCCCATAGGAGGAAAAGGGATTAAAATTGCTATGATGCATAGTGAAAATTTTATTATCAAATCAAAATTTTAAGAATTTATAAATTATTGATGGGATGATATCCATGGGGCATAGCCATGGATAGCCTAGCTTCACACAAAATTTTCCAAATGATGGGATGATACAGAATGGGACATCTAATTTCTTTGGTCCAACTTTTAAGGGAAGAGTGATCAAACCTATTAAAGGGAAAGAAAAACCATTATGTTTTTTCATCCATGCTTTCAATTGTTCATAGGAGTCTTGATAAAGTTCATCTACAAACAAGAATTCATTGGATATCACATTCTATACACACACAGGATCAATAATATCCCAATAGTAGGCTTATCATTGATTCTTCTGGCTATGTAAAGAGGACCATCGTGTGCATGTTTAATTATGCCATTTTGTGAGAAAGCAATTCCAAGAGACATTTTTGTATAGAACTTATGAGGTTGAAAATCAATGAGGTTGACCATACTTCGTATTTCATCCTCATTATCACTCATGTTATTAGTATTCATGTCTTTTATATTATCAATATTCATCACAACATTGGTGGTGTCCCTTGCTTTAATAAACAAGATGTTATGATTTGACATTGAATTGGTAAAGATTTCTAAATTTTGGTTGGGTGGGGCAACAAAATTATTTCCTTGATCATTAACACCAGTAATCTAGATGTGAATAGAATCAATGAGGTCTTGCACAATGTTTTTAAGACACATACATAGTTCTATATCATGTCCATTTTGTCGGTGATAATGGTAAAATACATTTGGATTATAGTTCAAAGGTAAAGGCTTAGTGGTATCAAGGGCTCTAACAAGAGGTAAGTGTTGGAATAATGTTATCATTGATGTCAAAATTACATCTTATAGATGTCAAAGGGGTAGATTGTATTAATGAGCTTGATTGATGTCAAAAGGGAATTTATCTCACCTCTTATTGCTTGCCATAGGGGAAAAAGAGTTAATCATTTTTTACTAAGTCTATAAGGTATTAGGAATCATGGATCAGACATACACATTACCATTTTACTTAGAGGATTTTTAGAATGAAAACTAAGTTCAAAATGGTTTTGAACATTGGGCTTTAGACTGCATGTTTGTGCCTTATCTTTTGTTCAACAAAAGGAAAAATGATTGAAGTTTGAAAAGAAGTTGGGCTTCAAACTTTGGAATTAAAGATTATGCCTGAACATTATGTTTGTGGGAGAAGTCATGGATGAATCCCAACCTTCAAACCCCAAAATGGTTTCGATAACTCACAAGTTGATCATAAGGCTTATGCTTGAACTGTTTGGAATGTATGTGGTAAAGAGCAAGAGCAACCTCCAACCTCTAAAAAGGGAAAGGCTATGAGTGATGATTTTGTACATTGTGAAACATTAGGAAGGCTTGATGTTCATTGAAATGTAGGTAACTAGTAAGAAGGATGCCTAAAAAAAAAAACCCAAAACAATTAGAGTTAGCGAGAAAATGATGATAACAACATCCACACATGGTGATGCTAGCAGGGAAGGCATATAGATCTTTTGGCTTCATAGTTTGAGATTACCTTTTAAGCTCTTAGTGCAGGGGCACCCTCAAGTTTCATGACTTCAATAGGAAAAAGTATCAATTTGTTTTGATTTTGTGATTTTCTCATGTAATAAGGTCTTCTAAGACCATTTTGGATGTGTTTTAGTCCATATTAGGTTGCTAGGTGTGTTAGAGTGTCATGTTCCACAAGCTGTCAATTTTGTAAAATGTTGTCAATGTTGTAAAAGTTGCAAAAGCATGGAATATGAAGAGTCATAAGTTGTAAATGAGGGAATTTGAATGGTTGTGAACCATTGGAAAATGGTTGTAAATGTTTTAAAATGCTTTGTATGGTCGAAGACAAGGTTGGAGGGTGTGGTGATTGAAGTTTTGGAAGTTGAAGTAATAAAATACCTCTATTTTCTACATTTTTAAATGTTTCCTTATTTTTATTTGATGTAGTATGGATCTTTATGATCTCATATTGACTCCAAATCAAAATAATTTAGTAAATCTATGAATCTAGTGTCTATTGGCATTGGTTTCATGTAATTTCATTAAGTTTCCAGCAAGTTCTGTCCATTTTACTAAAATAGGTTTGAAATCCTAGTAGGCCTAATTTGAGGGAGAACAGTCCAAATTTGAGTCTTGTGTTCCGAAAAAACCCTACCCCAACTCTTAATATGTTGTATAAAACCCAAATTTCTATCTATAACTATGTTTATATTTTCGGTATCAAGTCTAGTTTGAATGTTATGACTAAAAATAACGAATTTGTTGCTCCATTTCAAGCCTAGTCAAGAGTAGAATAGTCAAGTTTTGAACCTTTCCTTCCAAAGTAACCATATCTAATTTCTTCATATGTTGAATAAATCCATAGAGTTTATCCAAATCTTGGTTTTTATTTTAGTGAATTTGGAGTACTACTGGGAGATTTAGGCCTAATGAAGGAAAACCCATCATGTGAATGTTTAAAGATTGAAAGTTTTCTTGTTTGAGGATTTTTTGGAGTTTGATTACCTTTTCTCTAGAATGCACAACAAGCAAGAAGTAAGGGAGATGAAAAAATAATCACCACCAAAGGGAAGGAAATGGAAAGTCACCAAAAATGGAGAAGTATTCTATAAGATGTCTATGTTGACTTGAGTTGATCTATGTGGTTTTGCAATAATAGGATATGTGGAAAAAAATATTGATTGATGATTCACACCATTGTTTTGAATCACGTTGGTGTGATTTTTTAAAATCAATAGTCATCCTTCAAAGGAATTAAATCGATTGGTAGAGATCTAAAATGGGAAGAAATTTTGTTAAAGGTCAAATCATGGTGTCAAACTAGAAATTAATGGGTGAAATTCAAATCAGGAGCGTGTCAATGGCTAGGAAAAGATAATGGAAGTGAAACCCTATTTTGAGTTGGTAGTTGACATAGAGCATAAAATTAATGTAGATAACCATTCTAGCTACCAATTTTAATGATGATTGGATCCTTTGGGTGGAGAAGTTCACATTCCTTAAAAATAAAAGATTGGATACAAAGAATTTGCATTAATGAAAACAAACCCTAGATTGGTTACATACTAAAAATGGCATTGGTACAAAATTTTATTTTGATGGAGAGTGGCTCAATGAATAGATAGCTTCTTGAAGAAGATAGCTAGAAATACCTAATAGGGGGATTTGTATAGTGGTGCAAGGTTCAAGGAAGTAATTGTAGGTCAGTGGAGTTAAGCAACAAGAAAAGATAATAAAAAAGAAGATAGCTAGAAAACCCTAAAAATGGGATCTATATAGTGGTGAAAGGCTTGAGGCAGTAGTTGTAGGTCAGTGGAGTTAAGCAACAAGAAAAGAAAATAAAAAAATTGGCTAATGGTTGAAGTGGAAAAGTGCAAGTGTGTAAGAGAGGAAGAGTGAGTCAAGCTACATAGAGAGACTAATCCTAAATGAGTAGAACCCAAATAAAAATAAGAAATTGTCATATGGGATAGTATTCAAGGTGTTAATCAAAGAAGGGTAAATATTATGCAAATGAACTATTGAGGTAGACAGAGAATGCACTAATTAAATAGATGTAGAATAGTTTGAGAAAGGTGCAGAGAAAAGGGTGGGTTGAAGGAAGTGCAACATATATTTGAGCAGTTACAAATTAAGTTACAACATTGAATTGTATTAAAATATATATATATCTTGAATTATAAATTTTATCGATGGGTCTCATTAGAAATTTGGGTAGGTGCTCAAATTAGGGAGTGGGTGCTTCCTTGGAGTGGGTGCTCCTGAAACCAAGGAATTGGTGTCTCCTTTGGGTTGGTTCCCTTAAAAAATTTATTCAGAAGATTTGATTATGAGGTTGGATTAGGATAGTAGCTCCTAGCAGCATTTCTCACCATGGTTTTTTCCATCTTGGATTTTCCATGTATATCTTGTGTTATGTTCTATTTCATGTGCATGTTTATATCTCTATTTGTGTTGTTTTAATCTACACTAAAATTATTAAAAAGGAATTTATTTATTAAACCCTTTTAGGTAAAGATTTTAAGTGGTCTATGATTCACCCCCTCCCTCTTAGTAGATTATAGTGTTCCAAAAATTGGTATCAAAGCATAGGTTCCCTAGGAGAATCTTAATAAGCTTAGGTAGGTCTTGGAAAAGTGAACACAATGGTCAATCAAGAATGATCTAAAAATAAGCCACCTCACCTTGATGGAGGCATATTTGGGGTCCCTAGGATTTGATGTTTGGATGTCTATCATGAATGGATACACTATTCCTAATAATCCTCCTACTAATGTTGCAAGAATGAAAGATCATGAGAAAAATGAACAAGCAAGACATTCCATTCTTTGAAGTCTATCTAGATTAGTGTTTTTCAAGGTTATGCATTAAAAAAAATACACATGATGTCTAGGAAAAGTTGAGGAGCATCTATGAAGGAGATAACAAGGTAAATTTTGCAAAGTTGTAGATTCTCAAAGCCAATTTTGAAGGTCTAAAGATGAGTAAAGAAGAAAATATTGCAGACTATCTACTCAAGGTTGATGAAACAATGAACTCTATTAGAGGATTTAGAGAAGTTAAGGAATCAGCCATTGTACAAATTTTTTGAAGGTCCACTCCATCCAGATATGATTCCAATATATGAGTAATAGAAGAATTAAGAGAATTGGATAATTGATGAACTACATGGCATAGTCACTACATATGAAATGAGAACGGGAAATGGAGAGCCATCCAAAAGAGAAGTTGCTTTCAAGGATGTAAATAAAGATAAGTCTGAAGCACCCAAAAAGACAAGGAAGTTGTCTCTACATCAAAACATGAAGAGACTAATGAGGAAGAAGAAAACTTCATTATAAGGCTAAGGAGAGGATCTAGAAAGTATAAAGCTAAGTTACCCTTCAAGTGCTTTGACTATGGTAAAATAGGACACTTTCCTTCTAAATTACCCTACAATAAGAAGGATAACTCTAAACAAGAAGTAGATAGTAAGATGAAGAAACCCTACTATCCTAAAAATAAGCTCTTGTGAAAGAAGAAAAATGGATTGTACATTTAAGAGGAGAGTGACTCATCTAATGCTAGTGATAGTTCATATGATGAATAAAAGTGTGCACTTATAATGGAGGAATAATTTCTCTTTGTGGCCAAAGAATCTACAAAAAAAAGAGTGGTATGTTTATAGATCTTTGTGGAGAAGGTGAAGAAGCTAAAATAGATGGGTATGTGTAGGATCTTGATGGGCCAAAAAGTGGCGATATGATGGGTATGTGTAGGTTATGTAGCCGAGGAATTTTTTAAACTCAAAATTGATGAAACGAAAAGGGTTTTTAAAGGATGTTCTCAGCTTTCCACCAATATAAATTATGCTTTACTTTGAATTTAATAAATAATTATTATTCACTTTCTATTTGAATTATGACTAAAGTCCTGATTGATAGGCTGATTGAAAAACATTTATAGCTTTCAAATGTTATCATATTTTTTGAATCCAAAACATGCATCACATTATATGCTTCTCATACTATAGGATTAAAAAAATAAATGAATTTCATGAAGTTTTGGCCAAGTTAAGGTGGTCAGACATATGAGTTTTTATATTTTTAAAAGTTGTAATAAAAAAATCATAATTAATTATTTACTTGGAAAAAAATTACAAAAAAAATATGCATCACATCGGGACATGAGTCCTCTACTTATATATAAAATCTTATAAAAAAATATAATCATTTATTGTTTTGAGGGTGGTCAAATAGACACCTACTTATTTTTTCCCTAAAGTTTAATTGTTACTGCATTGAAATTTCAAATTTTCACCAAATAGATTTATTTTTAAAAAAGAAACCTAGTAGTTTAGAAACTACATTCAATTTTCTATAGATTCTATTCTTACATATTTTTGAAATAATATACATAACTTATTCAAATTTTTACGTCAAGTTTCCTAACTCTATTTTTTCTAAAAATTTTGCCACTTTAGGGCTACTTTTTCCATGATAATCTTGCACATACCCAAATCTTGAGGGAGAACTCATCAATTCCTTAGAAGAAATTGGTAACTTAAGAGATGAGATTGGTGATCTAAAAAAGGAGAATAAGCATTTGAAGAAGCATGATAAAAATGATACTGATAAGATAACTAAAGATCTTGAGGAATCCAATCAGATGGTAGTAAGTCTGAAAATTCAAGTGGAGGAAGCCAACAAAATGGAAGAAGTGGTAAAATCCAACATATAATTTAAAGTGGATGAGGTTATGGAGCTTGAGGCAGAAGTAGTTTCTTTAAGAAAATATCTAGAGATAGCTAGAGAGAAGGTTGAAAAAGGCTTGAAAATAAAAGGTGGCTTAGATATCCTTGATATATTATTGAGCACACAAAATCTTTAAATAAGGAAAATAAAAATTGGGTCTTGAGAAAGGAAAGAGCACCTTTGTTAGAACTTTTGCAAAATTATATGAGACATTTAGAGAAAAGAGAAGTCTAGTTCAAAGAATGAGAAGGCCAACAAGGAGAATACCTCTGAAGAAGAGAAGAAGAAGACTATAGAAAAAAAAAAGATGAAGAAAATAAGTCAACTATAGATAATAAGAAAAATAGATCAGTTCCTTCTCAACAAAAGAAGAAGAAAATTTTTAGGAGAACTGATGTTGATGGATTCACAAGAGTGAGAGATCTGAGATATTAAAGACAAAGAAGATCCCCTCATATGGTTCAAGGAAATGCTATGACCAGGTACTCTTCATACTTCTATGGGTATTGATATACTTGTAATCAATTTGGTCATAAGGTAAGATAATGTAGAGTAGTTCCTAAAAGGAGTACAAACTTTGTAAGAAAAAAATCCGTTTTATCCTTTAATGGATATGAGTGTAATGTGTTACAAGTACAATAATTTTGGTCATATAGCTAGGAATTGTAGAACAAAATTTATAAGACCAAATGTTCAACTTGGGAAAATGAAAAAAACACTTCCTAAAGTAAACAAAGAGATTAAAAACCCTAAGAAGAAGGAAGCAAAGGTTGAAAAGAAACCTGAGAAGGTGTAAAAGGAGAAAGATTAAAATCCTACACAATCAATGATTGCACAAATGACACTTCATTCCAATAAGTAAAATCTGTGGGCAATTGATAGTGGCTACTCCAAGCATATGATTGGAGATACAAGAAAATTCATCCAACTTAATAAATGTAAAGAAGGATTAGTTAGTTTGGTTGATAATACTACTATGAATATTTGTGGTAAAGGAATCTTCAGCATAGATGGTAAAAATTATACAAATTTTTTCCTTAAATTCATTGAAGGTTTAAAGCACAATTTGCTAAGTGTAAGTCAAATGTGTGACAATGGATATAAGATTACATTTAACTTGGAAGGTTGCAAGATAATAAATAATGGTAAGAAAATTGCACAAGGAGTAAGGAATGATAGTAATATTTACATCTTTGTGAAGTAAAAGGCTAGAATTTTCTAATAAGCCAAGAAGATGAGAGTTGGATGTGGCATAGGAGGTTGGGGCATGTCAATTTTGACAATATGGTAAAATTAAGTTCAAGAGGACTAGTTAGACACATACCTAATATCATAAAGCCTACAAACATCATTTGTAAAGAATTTCAAGAGGGAAAACAAATAGGGGTCAAGTTTCAAACCAAGGATTACACAACTACAAAACCCTTGCAATTAGTTCATACTGATCTATGTGGCCCCACAAGGACAAGATGATTGAAAGGTGAAAAAAATTTCATGTTGTTGATTGATGACTCTACTAGAATGGCATGGGTAACCTTTCTAAAGGATAAGTATGAAGCATTTGAAAAGTTCAAGATATTCAAAAAATTGGTTGAGATGCAGATTGGTAGAAAAATCAAGTGCTTAAGATTAGATAGAGGTGGTGAACTTACATCAAGTGAATTAATTAGATATTGTGAGAAAAATGGAATCAAATGGAAATATTCAACTCCAAGAATTCCACAATAGAATGGAGTGGTTAGAAGAAGGAACAAAATGGTTAAAGACATGGCTAGAGAAATGTAGAGTGAGGTGAAATTGGAAGATACATTTTGGAGAGAAGCAATCCACACTGTAGTCTACATTTAGAACAAAGCTCAAATAATAGAAAATAGTGGTAAGACTCCATATGGACTATGGTGCACAAACATGCTTTTGTCAATTATTTCAAGGTGTTTAGTATAAAATGCTACATCAAGAGAGAAGATGAAAACTTGGGAATCTTTGATCCTAGATGTGATGAAGGAATATTTCTAGGATATCCCAGCCAAAGAAAATCTTACAAGTGTTACAACAAGAGGTTGTATAAGATTGTGGAAAGCATAAATGTCAAGGTTGATGAAAATATGAACCATGATAAGTCTAGCCAAAATAACCTTGAAGTTGAATCACAAGATGAAGAAGAAACTACTGTAAGTGAAGAAGAGCTTGAAGAAGAAGCTAAAAAGGAACCTGTAAAATATGTACAAAAGGATCACCTATAGATCAGATTATTGGTGATAAGAATGATGTACATATAAGAAGAAGACTAGCAAAGAACAAGGAACACATAAAGTTTCCACTCTTGTCTCAAATTGAGCCAAAGAGTTAAGTTCAGGCCAACACAAATGAAATTTAGATAAATCTATGGAGGAAGAGCTCAATCAAATTGTGAATAACAAAACATTAAAATTGGTTTCTATACCCCCAAGAAAAATTTTCATAGGTACTAAATGGGTGTTTAGAAACAAGTTGAATGAGGAAGATGTTATTATAAGAAACAAGGAAATATTTGTGTTCAAGGGGTATGTACAAGTTCAAGGTATTGACTTTGAAGAAACATTTGCACTATTTGCAATATTAGAAGTTGTAGTGCAGTAAAATGGATCCCTTGACATTTCCACACTCATTTGGGTCCTCCTTGTGGACTTTGGCTTAATGTTGCCTTGATTTAGTGTTTTAATGTGGATAACACATTCACATTAGTTCTTGGGCCCTTGTGAACTAATGGAATTTAATGGTGCCTTGCTAAAGTGTTGTGAAGTGTTGTAACACACTTTCACACTTTTCTAGGGTTTTATCAATTAACTAAGCATTTAATAAACATAATTTTAATGAAAATCAACTTTAATCTTGCCCTATTTGGAGTGTTTTAACACACTTTCACATTTCTCTATGCTTTTCATTAATAATTGGGCTTTCTTTTGCCTTAATTGTCCCTATTTTGCATCCATAAGCCTCATTTATTGCATCTTTTCAAGGATAACCCTGACACCAATCAATTTCCAATCATAATTGAGGTGTTAATGGCTTGTGTGGCCTAGATTTTCTGTATGGGACTCATTCGCAACCTTGGGTGAATGGGTTCCACCTGGATCTTTTGGCCTCAAACCAATTTTCACACATTTCTAAGCACATTTCACTTTTGGTCCCATACATTACATCTGATGGGACTCATTCCCCACCTTGGAAAAATGAGTCTCATGTGGCCCAAATTGAAATTTAATTCAAATTTATGGTGGTATTTTAATCTCCTAGATTTGATGTTGGCTTGTAGTGTCGTAATTTTGAGAATTCTTGCATAATTTGGTATAAATACAAGTTTCTTGGACTCATATTCTCACCTAGCATTCAAGAGATTTCACAAGAGCATTCAATAGTATTCAAGGGTAGATTATCAAGTATTTTAGATAATTCTTCAAGTTCCAATCATCATGTCAAATATTGCATTCTTCATGTTTGTTATTGTGCTAACAATTGTGATGTAGAGTTCATGATCAAAGCAAGTGTTTTAAGAAAGATCAACATCATACAAGCAAGAGTCAAGAACCACATCCACTGTAGCCATTTCAAGCATAATTGTAGCACCTTATTGCTAGGGTTTGGTGAGTTGCAACATTAAAATTTGTTCATTCATCATTCTCCATTCATATTTGCTTTCATTTCAAGGAATAATTACCAACAAGGGGTTTGACGGAGGCAAAACCCTATTCACTAACCCCACAACATTTTCCCCTCTTTGTGTGTGTGATTTGCAGAGCTAGATTGCAGGAGAAAAGTTGGAGAAAGGTTTTCAAATCCCTAAAGTTGTCATCAAGCATTGAAGAATCTTGGAGAAGACCTACAGGTGGTAATTTGTAGTTTTGGATCTGGAAACCAGTCAAAAAGAGCAAAGCAAACTGAGAGGAACATAATCAATTCTCAAACTTTCAAAAAAGTTGAAGTGGATTGATTCACCATTAGTGGTGAATAAGTCCCACTATATAGGCTTGAAAGAGATTTTCATAGATTTAGATACCCTTTTGGCTTAAACTTGTATCTACACATTTTCCCAAAAGCAAGACTAATTCACCTAGATCAGCGAATGAGTCCTAGTCATCATTGATAGTAGATTTTCTAGAATTCAAGAAGACCTCCATTCTTCCTTTCTTTAGTCTCCCAGGTGCACACTTTCAGTTTCATCATTTTTTGTATTATTTCAAGCATTTTCTAGGCCATTTAGTGTTATTTTGCATTCAATTAGGTCTTTACATTTCATTGTGCATTGAATTTTCTTTTCCAAGTATAAACTTGGTGGTGAAACCCTCATTAGATTTCATTAAACCTTTAGGATAGTTCCTTTGCAAGATTTTAATCTCATTTTCATTGAAATATCAAGGGTTTTTTCTTGAGTGAAGTGTGTGAATATTGTCTCTCCCTTAATTTCCTAAACCCTAAAGATGAAAGGGAGTCCAACAACAATTTTCACCATTTCATTTTGGTGAACCTGACGTAAACCATTTTGTAATCTAAAATCCTATCCTAAGATACCCTATTGTTAGATCTCCTCCTTCATTCTTCATTAGGTTGAGATCTAAAGGGAATCCTTGAATGTTAGTGGGAGAAAAGTGATGTTCTTTTCCTAAACCATAAAATCAATCATTTTTCCACTAATCATTTTGGTGAACCTACATATAGAGCATCATAATTCTGATTTGGAGTGCATTTACATCTTCGATTTATCTTGCATTGAAATTTTCATTAGGTTTTGCATTAGTTGATTTGCATTCTACGGTTTGAAATTTTTCATTAGCGAAAAGCTCATTTATCTTACATTATTACATTTAATTTCATTGAAAATTAATCAAATTCCATATTTGCATCTCAGATTTGCATCAAAAAACATAAAAAGCATAAAAGTTAATTCAAAAATTATGAAAATTTTCAAAAAAATCATCACTAGGACTCATTCGCCACCTTGGGTGAATCAGTCCCTCTACATATTTTGTATGCATTTTATGGAATTAGTGCATTTTATGGCATTTGAACTTCATTTTTTGAATTTCTATTTGTTGTTTATGCTTTTATATTTCAGTTTCTAGAATTTCAGTTGTAAGGATTTCATTGTTCTTAGCTTACATTGCATTTGCATTCACCCAACATTTAGTAGCCTTTGTATGAGTGTTTGGTGTCCTATTTCTAATACTATAGTGAGATGAAGTTCAAGACTCATGTCATCTCATGATAGCACAATTTTTGTGGATCTTGGGTTGTCTAAATCCTCCACTCCTAGCATTGACACTAGTACACTAGGCATGGACAACATCTTTGAGAATTCCTTGCCTTCAAGTAGCACCATGAATGTTGACACAAGAATTGACAATATCCCACTAGAAAACATCATTAAAATTCATGAGGATTTACCAAACATACAACATAAAATAAGCCTAGAAAACATTTCAACTACTGCAATTTCTACCATAGAAAACATTTACCACATGCTTTAAAGTGAAGATGGCCTTGACCTTGTGAAAAACATAGTTGATATCTTTGGAAAACATCTTCCCTCAACCACTAGTTGTTCCTTTTCAACAAGCAATGCTACAAGTCAAGGAGGAACCCAAATTCCTCCTTTGACAACAATAGCCTCAATACCTACCTACACCAATCCTCAAGTCACAACAACAATGTAACAAGTTAGTAATGTGATTCCTTCCCTAGGTATTCCTACTAGCATCCCTAGTTCCTATATGGCATCACAAGTTATATCTCCTACCTTAGCACCTATAAACATTCTATTCAATTTTCCTATGAACACATACACTCTATCACAACTTTCACTTCCATCTGAAAACACAAGTAATGACCTTCTCATAACACAACTATTCCAAACTATTTCATCCCTTCGAAAGAAAATTTCCACCATAAACCAAAATCAAAATGGTCCACCTACATATTATGTCAAAAGTAGTCCATTGTCCTTGGAGATATTATGAAAACTGATGGCACAAGGTGTAGAGGTGCCTAGATTTGAGAAATATGGAGGGAAGGGAGATCCTTCTAACCATGTTAATGCCTACACTACCTTATCTAGTGACTTTTTCCTTGATGATAAACTATTGGAAAAGCTTTTTCCTAGGTCTTTGAAAGATACCACCTTGGAACGGTTATGTTCTTTACCAAACAACTTAATTCATTCAATTAATGAAATTTTTGAGGCATTTGTAAACCATTTCCAATTACATATGACTTCCAAGATGACATTGGCCAATTTGATGAGATGCAAGCAAAAAGAGGAAGAAAATATAACTGATTTTATCTCATGCTATCAATCGCTTTATTCCCAAATTGATGTCAAGGTCCCTAACCCCCACCTTAAAAATATGATTCAAGACAAGCTTATCATGATGAAATTTCCATCCTTCATGCACCTGTGTACTTCCCTCCATGATTATTAAAATTCAATTAGTAGTTGAGATACAAATTCCACTTATAGCTGAATCGAGAGATCTGAGACCACAAACCAAAACAATTCCCAACCTTTTGGAAAACAAAATAAATTGTTCCTTTAATTTAACCCCCCTCTACAAACAACTCAAACTATCAATAACCAAGTAGCTACTACCAAAGCCACAATTCCCTTTCATTATGGAGATCCAAAAAGAAAATTCACTCCCTTGCCTGATACCCTTCATAACACAATGTCCCAACATTTAGAACAATAAATGATTTCCTTGCCTCCCATCAAAAAACCCGACCCTAATAAGCCTTGAACTTTGAGCTTTAAATCAAATTCTTATTGCCACTATCACAAACAAAATGGACATGACACAAAACATTGCAAGCGTCTTAAACATCTCATGCAAGACCTCATTCATTCTGGTCATTTATCCATTGGAGATTTTAATGATCAAGGAAATAGGATTTTTTCCCCTCCGAATCAAAACTTGCAGATTTTTACCAACCCAATGGCTAAACATAATATTTCATTTGTCAAAGACAACAAAACTACAAATAATGATGTGATGAATGTTGATATAGATGATGAAAGGAATGATTCTATTCTAATTAATGTTATCAATGTTAATCCTATAGATGAAATGGTAGGGGCAATAGACGTCATCCCTCATAAGGGATGAACTAAGAGTCCTATTGGAATTTCTTTCTCCTCTAAAGATATAATTAAACATGCACTCGATGGTCCTCTCTACATATCCAACTATATCTATGACAATCCCACTAATGGGATACTAATAGATTTCTCTTGTTGAGAGAATGTGATCACCAAGGATTTTTTACTTTTGCATGAAGTCTATCAAGATTAATATGATAAACCAAAAGATTGGATCAAGACAAACAATGTTTTTTCTTTCCCTACAATATAATCGATAACCTTACCATTGCAGATAGGACCAAAAACATTAGATGTTACATTCTCCATCATCCTACAGTTAGACATATTTCATGTGAAGCTGGGCCACCTATGGATTCACTCCATGAAATTTATCCCATTGATGTTTAAATTTTCCCTTTGATAATGAAGTATTCACTATTCACCATATTGGATTTAACCCTTTTTTATCAGAAGGAAAATTTTCCTTACATATCTTTTGGCCTGAGCCCATGGAACCTATAAAGCCATGAGAAGACTTCTTTTTCATATCCTACCAAAAATTCAAAGCAAAGAAAATATCCGAACTATCTCTTCGAAACATGTCCCCATCCACCGTCGAACCTCCCATCCTTGAAAAAACTATGCTTGAACCTAAACAAGATCCAAACAACCAAGACAAACCTAAAACATTAAATTCATCATATAAATGACCAAGAGATAATGAAACCAATCCCATCACACCTCCTAGAATAAGACAAGTTTACAAAATCAAAGAGAAAGCGGTTGAACAACCTCCTATGGCTCCTTCCATTTCTACCCTTAGGGAAGAAATGAAACCTATGGTTGATCAATCCACTCCTACACAAATGAAACTTGAAAACAAAACCATAAGAAATAGAGGTGCTAGGGAGCGTAGGAATACACATTGTGCCCTTTCTCATAGGTTACACAAAGAATTAAACAAAGAAAATCAAGATCCAAACCTGAATTAAGCAATTCATGATGATTCTACCCCTACCCTGAAACAAAAAAATCCAATAAAACAACCACAACAAGAGTTGAAATCTTCCATGGACATTATCCTTCGACCTCCTATTGTGATTAATTTGGATGACAATGTCGAGGTTGCTAGAATTGATGAAGAGGTGCATAATGAATTGAATACATTATTTTCCTCTTCCATGAGCTCAAATGAAAAATCTCCTACAAAGAGTGTTGAACTTGGTGCTTCTCCTAGTTCGGCACTTTCTCTTCTCCCTTTGGCTAGTTTCCCTCCTTTTGTATATAACAAAAATTATTGGGAGGAAAATAACTCTTTCATAGGTTGACTCACATTTTCCTTACTAGTATTTTGCATTGTTTCTCTTTCTTTTTTTTTGTGATTGCATGTGCATGCGATCCCCCATGATGTTTTGTTTGATAATTTATATCTCTTTGTGGCATTCCTCTATTTTTACCTTCATTCTTCTCTATGTCCTATATCTCTTTTTATTTTTATCTTCATATCTTTTTCATTTGTCATGTGTTTTCATTTTGGGGATGACGCAAGGCATTGAGACACCCTATGTCTCTTCCATGTTGACCCAAAATAATTTTCTTTTTATTTTCATTTTTCTTTTTTTCATTTGTCTTGTGTTTTCCCTTTGAGGATGACACAAGGTTTTGAGACACCCTATTTTTCTTCCATGTTGAAACAAAATGTTTTTCTTTGTTTTCACTCTCTTTGTGTCATTCTTCCAGTTCTATGTGTATTTGGGGGAGGATGACAGTTCTGAGCTCTTTAATAATAATGTAGCAAAGAACATACTGACCCCAAATCTATAGATCCCTTATTTTTTTGGTTTTTCCCTTTTGGGGGGAAACCCCTCTCTTTTCTTTTTCTCTTGCATGACACAACTGTACTAAGAAACATATGACTTAGTATAGGGCTTTCCAAGTAGGCTCTCATTTCTTCCTTCTTTTTTGAATTTTTCATTTGCTACTTTAAATTAATTTCTCATAGCGTGGTTCTTATCAATTTCTTTAAATTAGGGGCATACATTGGCATTATTCTCTTTTATTTTTCTTATTCATGGTTCTTGGTGCAGTTTTCTTACTTCATATGATGTGTTTTCCACTTTATGGATGACATTGGTTGTGATGTCCTTCAAGAGCATGATATCTCTTAGCACATTATATTCCTCTTGGTGGCTTGATGTGACACAATGCATCCCCTAAGTTGTGAATCTTCTATTCTTTTATTGGTCCTCTCTTGGAAACATTAGGTACAATTTTCCCTAAGTTAAAGACCTCACATGAACTAAGCAAGACTCCTTTGAACATTCCTATTTTTCATTTTGCATTTGTTGTTATATAGCCACCATGCATAACATAGCTTGAATTTCTATGGATCCATCTTGTTTGTTCATGATCTCCAAGCATACAAAGTTTTCCTTGTCTCGTGAAGCTCAAAAAACAATTTTGTGTGGAACCTTATTAAAGTTATCAGGGGTATAAATTTGTTATGGTTTGAGCGGGAAGCCTGATCTAAGGCATGAATTTCTCCATAGACACTTGTGTGTGTGTGAGTTCATACCAGCCATGAGTGTATGTTTCTCACCTTTTAGGACTTCTCACCCAGTGGACAACTAGGAGTTCTATCGCCTCAGAGTGAGTATGCATTTTTTGGACAAACAACCTAGATCTAATCCATATCATGATGGAAAAACGGTTGAATCTTGATTCCACTATTTTATTTCACCTTTCCTTTTCTTTATCTTTGGCAGTGTATGCTTGTGCCTTGTCATTGTTCTTTATATCATTCTCATGTGTGTTCTTTTGTGCTTATGATGGTTTTTCATGGGATCTTGATCTTAGGGGTTTGATCACCCCTCTTGATTGTTGTTGTCTCATCTTGCTAGAATTGGTATATTTGAACCCCCCTTGGTGCATTTTTTCTACTTTAGTGTGAGTTTGAAGCAGGTTCATCCTCTCACTAAAGTGGGGGCTAAATGTAGTGTAGTAAAATGGATCTCTTGACATTTTCACACTTGTTTGGGTCCTCCTCATTGATTTTGGCTTAATTTTTCCTTGATTTAGCATTGTAATGTGGATAACGTATTCACATTAGGCCTTGGGCCCTTATGAACTAATGGAATTTAATTGTACCTCGCTAAAGTGTTGTGAAGTGTTGTAACACACTTTCACACTTTTCTAGGGTTTTATCAATTAACTAAGCATACTAAACATAATTTTAATCAAAATCAACTTTAATCTTTCCTTATTTGGAGTGTTGTAAAGTGTTGTAACACACTTTCACATTTCTCTAGGTGTTTATAATAATTGGGCTTTCTTATGCCTTAATTGGCCCTATTTTGCATCCACAAGCCTCATTTATTGCATCCTTTTGAGGATAATCCTGACATCAATCATTGAAAAGCCATAATTTAGGTATTCCTAGCTTGTGTGGCCCATATTTAGTGTTTGGGACTCATTTTCCACCTTTGGTGAATGGGTCCCAACCAGATCTTTTGGCACCGAACTAGTTTTTACACATTTCTAAGCACTTTTCATTTTTAATCCCATAACATATTTCTGATGGGAATCATTCACCACCTTTGGAGAATGAGTCCCATGTGTCCCAAATTCAAATTTAATTCAAATTTAATTCAAAATTATACTAGGATTTTATTCTCCTAGATCTGTTGTCAACATGTAGTGTTGTAATTTTAGGAATTCTTGCATAATTGGGTATAAATACAAGGTTCTTTCACTCATATTCTCACCTAGCATTCAAGAGAGTTCATAATAGAATTTGAGGATTCAAAAGAGAATTCAAGATTCTTGAAAGGTATATTATCAAGTATTTTAGAGAATTCTTCAAGTGTCAATCATCATGTCAAAGATTGCATTCTTCATGTTTGTTATTGTGCTAATAATTGTGATGTAGAGTTCATGATCCAAGCAAGTGTTTTAAGCAAGATCAACATCATTCAAGAAAGAGTCAAGAACCACAACCATTACAACCATTTCAAGAATAATTGCAGCACCTTATTGCTAGGGTTTAGTGAGTTGCAACACTACTATTTTTTCATTCATCATTCTCCTTTCATATTTTCTTTCATTTCAAGGTTTAATTACCAACAAGGGGTTTGAAAAAGGAAAACCCCTATTCACTAACCCCACAACATTTTCCCCTCTTCTTGTGTGTGATTTGTAGAGGTAGATTGCATATTTTCCAAGGAGAAAATTTGGATAAAGGTTATAAAATCCATAAAG